>CANJKZ010000919.1:0-29279 GCA_947471745.1 Closterium sp. Naga37s-1 | reverse complement strand
GGAGTTGGAGAGTTCTCTTAGTGAGACGTGGCCTCATTCCCCTTTCCCTCTACTCTGCTCCCGCTCCCATCACAGCGAGCACTAGCGCACATGGCAATGAACACCAGGGACTTCAAAGCAGCCATGGCCTCACTGGGAGGCTGCATAGTAGAGGAGGCTGCGCTTCAACCCTCTCCATCCCTTGTTACCTCTCTCCATCCCTCTTCACTTCTCTTAACCACAGAGAGCACTAGCACGCACATGGCAATGAACAGCAAGGATTTCAAGGCAGCCATGGCTCACTGGGAGGCTGCGCTGGCAATCAGCCCGCTGCATGCATCTGCCTGGTTCTCCTTGGGCTACTCTGCTATTCAGGTAGGCGTAGTGCGCGGGCAGCGCGATGCAGAAGAGAAAGAGGGAGAGCAAGCTGTACAGGTATGGCCGGTGCTGGCAAAATGGGAACTGCTCTGGTTGTCAGGCCTTTGCGTCCCTCTGGTTGGTTCTTTCTGGAGTATGACTTAGATATTGAGATTTTTGAGGCGCCTAAAGAATCAAGGCGAGTTTTGAGGCACCTCAAAAATTGTCTTGGTTGGCTCTTTCTGGATTACAACCTAGCTATGGACTGCGTTGAGACGACTTTTGAGTCGACTCAAAAGTCATCTCTTGGTTGGCTCTTTCTAAATTACAACCTAGCTATGGAGTGCGTTGAGACGACTTTTGAGTCGACTCAAAAGTCATCTCTTGGTTGGCTCTTTCTGGATTACAACCTAGCTATGGAGTGCGTTGAGACGAATTTTGAGTCGACTCAAAAGTCATCTCTTGGTTGGCTCTTTCTGGATTACAACCTAGCTATGGAGTGCGTTCACTTAGTAGCAGTGGGTTGAGAGACGTATCGACTGTACTAACAGGTTATGTCATAACTTCAGTCTCTAAGTCGTGATAGGCCAACAGGTGGGCTGCAGTGCGGATCCCACACACATGTTTGTTCAGCCCACCTGCGTTCATCCGTTTGACCCCTGCCTGCTTGCCACATGTCTCCCGACTCCCATTCATGTGCTGGTTGCAGGCGTGTGATGGGGACAAGGCGCTGTATGCGCTCACACGTTCAGTGCAGATCGACCCCGACAACGGGGAGGCGTGGAACAACCTGGCGGTGCTGTGAGTGCCTAGTCTATGCTGCGAGTGCTCAGGTCAGGTCATGCTTGCACAGCAATGGTCAGCAATGCATGCACGCTCATGCATGCACGCTAATGCATGCACACTAATGCATGCACGCTCATGCATGCACGCTCATGCATGCACGCTCATGCATGCACGCTCATGCATGCACGCTCATGCATGCACGCTCATGCATGCACGCTCATGCATGCACGCTCATGCATGCACGCTAATGCATGCACGCTCATGCATGCACGCTCATGCATGCACGCTCATGCATGCACGCTCATGCATGCACGCTCATGCACGCACGCTCATGCATGCACGCTCATGCATGCACGCTCATGCATGCACGCTCATGCATGCACGCTAATGCATGCACGCTCATGCATGCACGCTCATGCATGCACGCTCATGTATGCACGCTCATGCATGCACGCTCATGCATGCACGCTAATGCATGTACACTAAGGCATGCACGCTCATGCATGCACGCTCATGCATGCACCCTCATGCATGCACGCTCATGCATGCACGCTCATGCATGCACGCTCATGCATGCACGCTCATGCATGCACGCTAATGCATGCACACTAATGCATGCACGCTCATGCATGCACGCTCATGCATGCACGCACATGCATGCACACTAATGCATGCACGCTCATGCATGCACGCTCATGCATGCACGAATGCATGCACGCTCATGCTTGCACGGTCATGCATGCACGGTCATGCTTGCACGGTCATGCATGCACGCTCATGCATGCACGGTCATGCTTGGACGGTCATGCATGCACGCTCATGCATGCACGCTCATGCTTGCACGGTCATGCATGCACGCTCATGCATGCACGCTCATGCATGCACGGTCATGCTTGCACGGTCATGCATGCACGCTCATGCATGCACGCTCATGCTTGCACGGTCATGCATGCACGCTCATGCATGCACGCTCATGCTTGCACGGTCATGCATGCACGCTCATGCATGCACGGTCATGCATGCACGGTCATGCATGCACGGTCATGCATGCACGCTCATGCATGCACGCTCATGCATGCACGGTCATGCATGCACGCTCATGCATGCACGGTCATGCATGCACGCTCATGCATGCACGCTCATGCATGCACGCTCATGCATGCACGCTCATGCATGCACGCTCATGCATGCACGCTCATGCTTGCACGGTCATGCATGCACGCTCATGCATGCACGCTCATGCATGCACGCTCATGCATGCACGCTCATGCATGCACGGTCATGCATGCACGGTCATGCATGCACGCTCATGCATGCACGGTCATGCATGCACGGTCATGCTTGCACGGTCATGCATGCACGGTCATGCATGCACGGTCATGCATGCACGGTCATGCTTGCACGGTCATGCTTGCACGGTCATGCTTGCACGGTCATGCTTGCACGGTCATGCTTGCACGGTCATGCTTGCACGGTCATGCATGCACGCTCATGCATGCTCGCTCATGCATGCACGCTCATGCATGCACGCTCATGCATGCACGCTCATGCATGCACGCTAATGCATGCACGCTAATGCATGCACGCTCATGCATGCACGCTCATGCATGCACACTAATGCATGCACGCTCATGCATGCACGCTCATGCATGCACGCTAATGCATGCACGCTCATGCTTGCACGGTCATGCATGCACGGTCATGCTTGCACGGTCATGCATGCACGCTCATGCATGCACGGTCATGCTTGGACGGTCATGCATGCACGCTCATGCATGCACGCTCATGCTTGCACGGTCATGCATGCACGCTCATGCATGCACGCTCATGCATGCACGGTCATGCTTGCACGGTCATGCATGCACGCTCATGCATGCACGCTCATGCTTGCACGGTCATGCATGCACGCTCATGCATGCACGCTCATGCTTGCACGGTCATGCATGCACGCTCATGCATGCACGGTCATGCATGCACGGTCATGCATGCACGGTCATGCATGCACGCTCATGCATGCACGCTCATGCATGCACGGTCATGCATGCACGCTCATGCATGCACGGTCATGCATGCACGCTCATGCATGCACGCTCATGCATGCACGCTCATGCATGCACGCTCATGCTTGCACGGTCATGCATGCACGCTCATGCATGCACGCTCATGCATGCACGCTAATGCATGCACGCTCATGCATGCACGCTCATGCATGCACGCTCATGCATGCACGCTCATGCATGCACGCTCATGCATGCACGCTCATGCATGCACGCTCATGCATGCACGCTCATGCATGCACGGTCATGCATGCACGGTCATGCATGCACGGTCATGCTTGCACGGTCATGCATGCACGGTCATGCTTGCACGGTCATGCTTGCACGGTCATGCTTGCACGGTCATGCTTGCACGGTCATGCTTGCACGGTCATGCTTGCACGCTCATGCTTGCACGCTCATGCTTGCACGCTCATGCTTGCACGCTCATGCTTGCACGCTCATGCTTGCACGCTCATGCTTGCACGCTCATGCTTGCACGCTCATGCTTGCACGCTCATGCTTGCACGCTCATGCTTGCACGCTCATGCATGCACGCTCATGCATGCACGCTCATGCATGCACGCTCATGCATGCACGCTCATGCATGCACGCTCATGCATGCACGGTCATGCATGCACGGTCATGCATGCACGGTCATGCTTGCACGGTCATGCTTGCACGGTCATGCATGCACGGTCATGCATGCACGGTCATGCATGCACGGTCATGCTTGCACGGTCATGCTTGCACGGTCATGCTTGCACGGTCATGCTTGCACGGTCATGCTTGCACGGTCATGCTTGCACGGTCATGCTTGCACGCTCATGCTTGCACGCTCATGCATGCACGCTCATGCATGCACGCTCATGCATGCACGCTCATGCATGCACGCTCATGCATGCACGCTCATGCATGCACGCTCATGCATGCACGCTCATGCATGCACGCTCATGCATGCACGCTCATGCATGCACGCTCATGCATGCACGCTCATGCATGCACGCTCATGCATGCACGCTCATGCATGCACGGTCATGCATGCACGGTCATGCATGCACGGTCATGCTTGCACGGTCATGCTTGCACGCTCATGCTTGGACAGTCATGCATGCACGGTCATGCATGCACGCTCATGCATGCACGCTCATGCATGCACGGTCATGCATGCACGGTCATGCATGCACGCTCATGCATGCACGCTCATGCATGCACGCTCATGCATGCACGCTCATGCATGCACGCTCATGCATGCACGCTCATGCATGCACGCTCATGCATGCACGGTCATGCATGCACGGTCATGCATGCACGGTCATGCATGCACGGTCATGCATGCACGGTCATGCATGCACGGTCATGCATGCACGGTCATGCTTGCACGGTCATGCTTGCACGGTCATGCTTGCACGGTCATGCTTGCACGCTCATGCTTGCACGCTCATGCTTGCACGCTCATGCTTGCACGCTCATGCTTGCACGCTCATGCTTGCACGCTCATGCTTGCACGCTCATGCTTGCACGCTCATGCTTGCACGCTCATGCTTGCACGCTCATGCTTGCACGCTCATGCTTGCACGCTCATGCTTGCACGCTCATGCTTGCACGCTCATGCTTGCACGCTCATGCTTGCACGCTCATGCTTGCACGCTCATGCATGCACGCTCATGCATGCACGCTCATGCATGCACGCTCATGCATGCACGCTCATGCATGCACGCTCATGCATGCACGGTCATGCATGCACGGTCATGCATGCACGGTCATGCATGCACGGTCATGCATGCACGGTCATGCATGCACGGTCATGCATGCACGCTCATGCATGCACGGTCATGCATGCACGCTCATGCATGCACGCTCATGCATGCACGCTCATGCATGCACGGTCATGCATGCACGGTCATGCATGCACGGTCATGCATGCACGGTCATGCATGCACGCTCATGCATGCACGGTCATGCTTGCACGGTCATGCTTGCACGGTCATGCTTGCACGGTCATGCATGCACGGTCATGCATGCACGGTCATGCATGCACGCTCATGCATGCACGCTCATGCATGCACGCTCATGCATGCACGCTCATGCATGCACGCTCATGCATGCACGCTCATGCATGCACGCTCATGCATGCACGCTCATGCATGCACGCTCATGCATGCACGCTCATGCATGCACGCTCATGCATGCACGCTCATGCATGCACGCTCATGCATGCACGCTCATGCATGCACGCTCATGCATGCACGGTCATGCTTGCACGGTCATGCTTGGACGGTCATGCATGCACGGTCATGCATGCACGCTCATGCTTGCACGCTCATGCATGCACGCTCATGCATGCACGGTCATGCATGCACGGTCATGCATGCACGGTCATGCATGCACGCTCATGCATGCACGGTCATGCATGCACGCTCATGCATGCACGCTCATGCTTGCACGGTCATGCATGCACGGTCATGCATGCACGGTCATGCATGCACGGTCATGCATGCACGGTCATGCATGCACGGTCATGCATGCACGCTCATGCATGCACGCTCATGCATGCACGCTCATGCATGCACGCTCATGCATGCACGCTCATGCATGCACGCTCATGCATGCACGCTCATGCATGCACGCTCATGCATGCACGCTCATGCTTGCACGGTCATGCATGCACGCTCATGCATGCACGCTCATGCATGCACGCTCATGCATGCACGCTCATGCATGCACGCTCATGCATGCACGCTCATGCATGCACGGTCATGCATGCACGGTCATGCTTGCACGCTCATGCTTGCACGCTCATGCTTGCACGGTCATGCTTGCACGGTCATGCTTGCACGGTCATGCTTGCACGGTCATGCTTGCACGCTCATGCTTGCACGCTCATGCTTGCACGCTCATGCTTGCACGCTCATGCTTGCACGCTCATGCTTGCACGCTCATGCTTGCACGCTCATGCTTGCACGCTCATGCTTGCACGCTCATGCTTGCACGCTCATGCTTGCACGCTCATGCTTGCACGCTCATGCTTGCACGCTCATGCTTGCACGCTCATGCTTGCACGCTCATGCTTGCACGCTCATGCTTGCACGCTCATGCTTGCACGCTCATGCTTGCACGCTCATGCTTGCACGCTCATGCTTGCACGCTCATGCTTGCACGCTCATGCTTGCACGCTCATGCTTGCACGCTCATGCTTGCACGCTCATGCATGCACGCTCATGCATGCACGCTCATGCATGCACGCTCATGCATGCACGGTCATGCATGCACGGTCATGCATGCACGGTCATGCATGCACGGTCATGCTTGCACGCTCATGCTTGCACGCTCATGCTTGCACGCTCATGCTTGCACGCTCATGCTTGCACGCTCATGCTTGCACGCTCATGCTTGCACGCTCATGCTTGCACGCTCATGCTTGCACGCTCATGCTTGCACGCTCATGCTTGCACGCTCATGCTTGCACGCTCATGCTTGCACGCTCCTGCTTGCACGCTCCTGCTTGCACGCTCCTGCTTGCACGCTCCTGCTTGCACGCTCATGCTTGCACGCTCATGCTTGCACGCTCATGCTTGCACGCTCATGCTTGCACGCTCATGCTTGCACGCTCATGCTTGCACGCTCATGCTTGCACGCTCATGCTTGCACGCTCATGCTTGCACGCTCATGCATGCACGGTCATGCATGCACGGTCATGCATGCACGGTCATGCATGCACGGTCATGCTTGCACGGTCATGCATGCACGGTCATGCATGCACGGTCATGCATGCACGGTCATGCTTGCACGGTCATGCTTGCACGGTCATGCTTGCACGGTCATGCTTGCACGGTCATGCTTGCACGCTCATGCTTGCACGCTCATGCTTGCACGCTCATGCTTGCACGCTCATGCTTGCACGCTCATGCTTGCACGCTCATGCTTGCACGCTCATGCTTGCACGCTCATGCTTGCATGCTCATGCTTGCACGCTCATGCTTGCACGCTCATGCTTGCACGCTCATGCTTGCACGCTCATGCTTGCACGCTCATGCTTGCACGCTCATGCTTGCACGCTCATGCTTGCACGCTCATGCTTGCACGCTCATGCTTGCACGCTCATGCTTGCACGCTCATGCTTGCACGCTCATGCTTGCACGCTCGCTCATGCTTGCACGCTCATGCTTGCACGCTCATGCTTGCACGCTCATGCTTGCACGCTCATGCTTGCACGCTCATGCTTGCACGCTCATGCGTGCACGCTCATGCGTGCACGCTCATGCTTGCACGCTCATGCTTGCACGCTCATGCTTGCACGCTCATGCTTGCACGCTCATGCTTGCACGCTCATGCTTGCACGCTCATGCTTGCACGCTCATGCTTGCACGCTCATGCTTGCACGCTCATGCTTGCACGCTCATGCTTGCACGCTCATGCTTGGCTTTGCACAGCTTGGCTTTGCACAGCTTGGCTTTGCACAGCTTGGCTTTGCACAGCTTGGCTTTGCACAACTTGGCTTTGCACAACTTGGCTTTGCACAACTTGGCTTTGCACAACTTGGCTTTGCACAACTTGGCTTTGCACAACTTGGCTTTGCACAACTTGGCTTTGCACAACTTGGCTTTGCACAACTTGGCTTTGCACAACTTGGCTTTGCACAACTTGGCTTTGCACAACTTGGCTTTGCACAACTTGGCTTTGCACAACTTGGCTTTGCACAACTTGGCTTTGCACAACTTGGCTTTGCACAACTTGGCTTTGCACAACTTGGCTTTGCACAACTTGGCTTTGCACAACTTGGCTTTGCACAACTTGGCTTTGCACAACTTGGCTTTGCACAACTTGGCTTTGCACAACTTGGCTTTGCACAACTTGGCTTTGCACAACTTGGCTTTGCACAACTTGGCTTTGCACAACTTGACTGAGATTATCATGGCATGCGATGCTCGGCATTGATGTCTTGCCATGCTAGCTCATGCTCGCATCGCACAACACATCAATGCTAGCATAGCTCGTGCTCTTTCTCTTACTCATGACCAGACATATCATTTTCCGTTCACACCTTGGCTGCCATGGAAGCAACTTACCTTCTTGTCTTTCTTCCTGCCTGTCCTCCACAACTTAGATACCATTTAAACATTCACACCTTGAAACCCCCTTGGCATGGCAGCAACTTACAGCGCAACCGAATGCAAGAGGCGTTTAAGACGCTACAGGAGGCACTTAAGCACAAGTGAGTGCGATGTGGTATGAGGGAGTGCAATGGGATACGAGGAGTTGAGGTGTGTGCTCTTGCAGGAGAACTACTGTGATCCACTCCTCATCACTCCTGCTTCCCCATTGCTCCTCCCCATCGCTCCTCCCCATCGCTCCTCCCCATCGTTCCGCCCCACCACTCCGCCCCATCACTCCAACCCCTTCACACAGCTTCACCCCCGTCCCCCTCCCCCGCCTCCCACTCTCCTTTCCACAGGGGAGAGGACTGGCACCTGTGGGAAAAC
The DNA here is from genome assembly GCA_947471745.1 of Closterium sp. Naga37s-1. NCBI lineage: Eukaryota > Viridiplantae > Streptophyta > Zygnematophyceae > Desmidiales > Closteriaceae > Closterium > Closterium sp. Naga37s-1. The sequence continues at coordinate 20,638 of CANJKZ010000919.1, read as the reverse complement.
TTTGCGAAGGTGGCTCTGGATGTGAAGAGCTACCAGCAGGTGCGGTGGGTTGCCAGCAGGTGTGATGCGGTGCCGGCAGGTGGGGCAGGGTGCCACCAGGTAGGGTGCCATCTGGGACGTGTTATAGCATTGGGACTCTTGAAATTCAAATTGGAATCTTTTAGTATTGGGTATATAATACTTCAAGAAACTGTAAATGGTTTATATCCCCGTCCTCTCCTCTCTCCCCGCCTCCCCTGTACGTGGAACTATAGCTTCTTCTTCTTCCTCTCCTCTCAAACAAGTACTCTCAGTTGCCTCTTCCTCTCTCTCTGCTCTCCGCATCCCTTTATCACCCTTGCCCCTGGTCCTCTCTCTCCCTCCCCCCCCTACCCTCGCCCCACCCCACAGCGCCTACTTCCTCTCTCTCCCTGCTCTAACCTGCCCCCAACCCAACCCCATGCCACCTCCCCCATTCTCCCCCCACCCATTCCTCTCCCTCCTCTCTCTCTCTCCCCCCAAAGGCTGTTAGAGCAGCATCATGAGTGCTCGAGCTCACCCATTGCAAGCGAGTTGACACGGGTGCTGCTTACTTCCCTATATCTCCCCCTACTCTCTTCATCCCTTCCCCTGCCCTAAACCCCCCTCCACCTTCCCCCACTCTTCCCCCTCGCCTTCCTCTCCCCACTCTCTCTCCCCCCGAAGGTGTTGAGGGCAGCATCACGATTGCTCGAGTTGACTCAGGGAAAGCGGGTCGACACGGGTGTTGCTTCAACCCACCCTCCCCCACCCCCCACTTTCCCCTCTCTCACTCCCCCGCCCCCCAAAGGCGGTGAGAGCAGCATCACGAGTGGTGGAGCTCACTCAAGGCAAGCGGGTCGACACAACCGTGCTAGAGGGGCTGATAGGGGTGGTGGAGAGGAATAGGAGAGGCGGGAAAGGGGAGGAGGAGGAGAAGACCGGTGATGGCGAGGGAGGAAGAAGGGGAGAGGAGGGTGGAGGTGAGGGTGGTGGGGAGGGGTTGGAGGGGAGAGATGGGGATGGTGGTGAGATTGATGATTTGATGATGAGTTTACAGCCGTTGGATCTGGGCAAGATGGCAGGGGGAGAGGAGGCGGTGGGCGGGGAGGGTGGAGGAGAGGGTGGAGGAGAGGGGAATGGTGTGCCAGAAACGAATGGTGCTTATAAGGAGGATGGAGGGACGCAAGCAGGGAGTGGTGGTCCCATGAACGAAAGGGAGGCCGCCAGGCTTGAAACCGAGCTCATAAAGCTTCTGGGAAAGGTGGGATGCCGTCCTCGGTTTATGCTTGCTTCCTGCCTCTGCTGCTGCCTTTGCTGCCGTATGCTTGACATACTATGTGCATATCCTTCAGCCACCACCTCTGCTCGACCCCCACTGCCTTACTTGTCAACCCCCTCAAACCTAAACAAACACCAACAGGCGGTAGCGTCAGGAGCAGGGGTGCCGGAGATTTACTGCTTGATAGACATATCCCGTAACCACCACATCCCCTCAACCCCCCACCATTCCACTTGTCATCCCCCTCAAACCTAAACAAACACCAACAGGCGGTAGCGTCAGGAGCAGGGGTGCCGGAGATTTACTGCTTGATAGACATATCCCGTAACCACCACATCCCCTCAACCCCCCACCATTCCACTTGTCATCCCCCTCAAACCTAAACAAACACCAACAGGCGGTAGCGTCAGGAGCAGGGGTGCCGGAGATTTACTGCTTGATAGACATATCCCGTAACCACCACATCCCCTCAACCCCCCACCATTCCACTTGTCATCCCCCTAAACCTAAACAAACATCAACAGGCGGTGGCGTCAGGAGCAGGAGTGCCGGAGATTTACCGCCTGCAAGGAACCTTCCTGGAAGCCGTGGGCGATGCTGACGTGGCAGCGGAGGCCTTCCTGCGCCACGTGCGCTCTCTGCAGTCTGCCAGCTGGCAGCACGGCGAGCCAGACGCGTTCCGCCAGCTGACACGGGCGGCGCTGAGGTGGACGGTGGCAGTGGTGCGAGGGGTGGCTGGGGAAGAGGGGGTGGAGGAAGTAAAGAGGGAAGGAGTGGAGGAGAGAGAAGGGGAGGGAGTGAGAGTGAGTGGTGCTGGCAAAAGGAGGTTGGCATCGGTGCGCATGCTTCTAGGCAACATCTTGAAGCAGGTAACATGGAAAGGGAAGGTGTTGTTACTACAATCTGGTACAATCTATTGTGATTGTATGTCCGATTTCTTTCGCTTGAAAGGGCTGGAAAGACTTACTAGGCATTTGTGGAGTTCATAAATAAGGCACCTCAAATGTTGTTCATTCTCCAACTTCCAAGCACGTATGCGTATCTGAAAGCTCCTTCCTTTCTCTTGTTTGTCCGCAGGGAGACCATTTTTCTGATGTTGGGGAGTTTGGAGAGTTGAAAGCAGCTTTGGGGGCAGTTAGCACTATGGAGGCTAGAGGGGAATAGTAGTGGTGGTGACACTACTGGTGTAACATGAATTTGAAATTTGTGTTACTTCCTTGAATAATATTAGCATACCAGACCGACAGGTTTAGAATACCGTCACCCCCCGGATAAGTCCCCATGGGGAGGTATAATAAAACAGGGTTTTTTAGGGGGGTGGGCTTATAATTTGTTGGAAACAATTGATTTAGCGCATCTGTCGTGTCGAAACACCAAGTCAGAAGCGAAGCGAAACATATCGAAGCATTAGCGAGTCAACCCTCGGAGGTTGAACAACTGCTGGAGGTTACGCGAAAGTCAAAGGTCAGCGACCTTTGACCTGACAAGTACAGCGCGACAGCAAGGACAAACAACTGACTCGCTATTGAGCAGTTGCCCGAGTCGTCACTGTGTCGAACCGCAACAGCAATAGTAAAACGGTTATTAACTGTATCTCTTCGTATTTCTTGTACTCTTATAAAAGCTTGTATCCTTTTGTTTTAATCAATCTACTTTGCCCTCACATACCAGCGCAAGGTGGTTCACAAACTTCTCATTAAACGCTTCCGCTATTACATTGTCCTACTCTGAATTTAGTCCTGCAAAGATCCTAAGGGCTTTTCTCAGCCCAACATGGCATGAGAGCTATCAGGACAAATTCAACTGCAATCAAGACACCCACAACATCACAAGGCATGGCAACGCAGAAGGAGAGAAGCTCCTCTAACGGCTCTCCCGGTACTACTCCTACTCCACCTCCTGCCTCTGGCTTACAGACAGAGGAGGGCACAACGACAAGACCAGCAGCTGGGTCTACTGAAACTCCCGCAAATCAAGCCGCGGCCTTCGACCCAGACATGATGGAGAAATTCTTCTCCTTCATGTCCTTCTACGAACAACATCAGCAAGGGGCACCTGCGCAGTCAAACAACAGCAACAACAACAACGCAACACCGATGAGCCTCGACGGTTCATCCTACGCACGAGGAAATCAGCAACAACCTACCTTCGCTCCGTACGAGCCCCAGCGAGGTTCCATCAGCTTCATGCCGCACCAGCAACCTTCACCTGGACAAGAGAAGACGTTGGACGCACTCCAAGTTCAGTCGCAATTCGCACATGTCTTGAAACTGCAAACTTCAAGACCATTCGACGGGAAGGACTTCTTCACCTGGTCATTCGAGTTTGAGCTAATGATGGAAGGCGCGCAGATACTCGGCTTCTTCGACGGGTCCCTGCCATATCCAACAAACGGCACGCAATACGACAAACAGCAGTACACGTATTAGTCGATGATGGCGTACACAATTCTACTGAGGAACATCACTCCGAATCAGCAACAGAACATTCGGTCTTACCGGGGATACGGCAACTCCGCCGAACTCGCATACAACCACCTGAAGAACCTGTATCAAGCAACAGACAGCGTCAATCAGAGTCGGTTGATGGCGCAATTGACAACAGTGGAAATTAAACCGGGCGAAAAAAGAGATGGCGTATATCAGTCGCTGTCGCGAGTTGCGCGACAAGCTTCTTCGATGCGGAGGAACGATATCCGAAGACGCCTTCGTCACAGTCATCATCGGCGGCCTTGGTCCGCAATGGCGCTCCACCCGAGCCATTCTCCGAGCCCACGGGAAAATCTCCGAAGCAGCTCTCTGCGCCGAGATTCACGCCGAACAGCAAGACATGGACCTACAAGAAGAAAAACACAAGAGGAAGACGTCAGTGCCTGAGTTCGCCTTCCACACTCAACGGCGCTACAACAACATCAACAACCATCGGCAAAACAAGTACCAAGGTCAACAACCCGTACCTCCGTTCTGTCATCTCTGCAAGACGTCAGGTCATCCCCGCACACACTGCCCTAACCGGCAGCAGTCAGCACCAACGCAGCGGCAGCTCCGACCTTCAAGCAGTCAAGTCGCCTCAACGCAAGCAAATTCCACCACTCAAGTTCAAACGTCAACAACGTCGACGGGACAACCTGCACAAGGAACAAGGAACATCGTCAGCTGCATGGCAAGATTGACCGACTCCAGCATCACTGAATCGCCGCCGCACTACTCACCAGAAGAACAACTCGACGAAAGGACTCCACGTCAAGAGTCGCTGCAACCGAACCCAACGTACGCAGCCGTCGCCCAAAACGAACCGTCTGGGAAGGATACCTGGTTCTTGGACAGTTGCTGCGGACAACACATGTGCTCTTCAGGTCTCTTCGTTCAACGGGAATACCAACTCCAACGGGAAGTCGTCATCACCGTCGCGAACAACCAGAACCTGTGCACACGACGACAAGGCGTAGTTCAACTTCAGTCACGAGAGACAAACGTCATACTACAAATGTCGAAGGTTTTAATAGCAGAAGGACTCGGCTACAACTTACTAAGCGTTAGTTAACTGATGGTGAAGGGCATACACCTCGAAGCAGATATCACCATGTCAGATTTATATGACATAGCTACTGTAGGCTAGAGTGGGGTAGCACATATGGGGTACAGTTTTCTAGGGTTTGCTTCTTGTACCCAACTTTCACTTAGTCATTCTCATTCCTGTTTTTCTTGATTCACATGGTATAGAGCGGGTTCCTACATGGGACCGTTCCTTCCTAAGGGCCCACCATAAGAATTTTTTTTTTTAGCTGCCCGCGCACATTGCGCCCTGCCCTAAATTTTTTTTTTAGCGGCCCCTACGCTGCCCCTACGCGGCCCCTACGCCGCCTCCCACGCGCCCCCTATGCGGCCCCTGGCGGCGCCCTGACGAGGCCCCTGCCGGCGCCCTATCGCGGCCCCTGACGCGCCCCCTGGTGGCGCCCTGACGCGGCCCCTGGCGGCGCCTGACGCGGCCCTGACGCGGCCTGACGCGGCCCCTGGCGGCGCCCTGACGCAGCCCCTGCCGCGGCCCTGACGCGGCCCTGCCGCGGCCCTTGACGCGGCCCTGACGCGGCCTGCCGCGGCCCCTGCCGCGGCCCTGAAGCGGCCCCTGACGCGGCCCTGACGCGGCCCTGACGCGGCCCTGCCGCGGCCCCTGGCGGCGCCCTGACGTGGCCCCTGACGCGGCGCCCTGACGCGGCCCCTGCCGCGGCCCTGACGCGGCCCTGCCGCGGCCCCTGACGCGGTCCTGACGCGGCCTGCTGCGGCCCCTGCCGCGGCCCTGAAGCGGCCCCTGACGCGGCCCTGACGCGGCTCTGCCGCGGCCCTGACGCGGCCCCTGCCGCGGCCCCTTACGCGGCCCTGACGCGGTCCTGCCGCGGCCCCTGGCGGCGCCCTGACGCGGCCCCTGACGCGGCGCCCTGACGCGGCCCTGCCGCGGCCCCTGACGCGGCCCCTGACGCGGCCCCTGTCGCGGCCCCTGACGCGGCCCCGCCACCTACCTTTCTGGCCCCGCCGCCTCCTCTCAGCGGCCCCGCCGCCTCCTCTCAGCGGCCCCGCCGCCTCCTCCCAGCGGCCCCGGACGCCGCCCTCTCAGCGGCCCCGCCGAGCCGCCCAGCAGCCTAGCCGCCCAGCAGCTGAGCCACCGAGCCGCCCAGCAGCCGAGCCGCCGAGCCGCCCAGCAGCCGAGCCGCCCAGCAGCAGAGCCGCCGAGCCGCCCAGCAGCCGAGTCGCTGAGCCGCCCAGCAGCCGAGCCGCCGAGCCGCCCAGCAGCCGAGCCGCCCAGCAGCCGAGTCGCCGAGCCGCCCTGCAGCCGAGCCGCCCGAGCCGCCCTGTCCGGTAAGAGCAGCGCCTCTCTCACAGCACTGCCCTCACCCCACTGTTTGCGCTGCTAGTCTACTACTGTCATGGCTACCCCTAGTGTCCTCGCTTTTGACGCTGAGGGTCGGGCCATTGACTTTGACGTCTGGATAGATGACCTGCAGCTTTTCTTACAGTGCGATAGGGCAGACGGCCTCTCCCTCTTTGACCTCACTTCTGGTGCCTCTCCTGCTCCCGCCACTGATGCTGACGCAACTGTTCGCTCCCAGTGGGCCACGCGCGATGCTGCTGCACGTCTTGCTGTGCGTCGCCACCTGCCTACCTCTGAGCGTGCGCACTTTAGCCAGTACAAGAGTGCTCAGACCTTGTACGACGCTGTAGTTGCACGCTACTCCTCCCCTGCCACTGCTGCACTGAGCCGCCTCATGCTACCGTACCTCTTCCCTGACCTTGCTGCCTTTCCCACAGTCGCTGACCTCATTACGCACCTCCGCACTAGTGACACTCGCTACCGCGCTGCGCTTCCTGCTGAGTTCTGCGCCAAGAACCCCCCCCCCATGTACATCACCCTCTACTACATCGTCACCCGTCTCCCTGACTCCCTTCGCGTAGTCAGGGACCACTTCCTCTCGGTTTGTCCCACCACTCTCACCGTTGACCTCCTCGAGAAGGCCCTCCTAGCAGCAGAAAAGAGCATAGTCGCTGTAGGAGCCTCTCGTGGTGACCCTCGCACCCCCATCTTTGAGGGGTGTTCCCCCTCCCCTCTTTTGCCCTCTGTTGCCTCTGCTGCTGCGGCCGACCTCGCTGGTTTGGAGTCGGTTGGGGCAGCGTCTACCCCTAGCGGGAGACGCCGCCCTGGCAGGGGCAAGGGGGGCAGGGGCGCTGGAGGAGCTAGCGGGGGCGGTGGAGGCGGCGGTGGAGGTGGTGGAGGAGGTGGGGGTGGCGGTGGGAGTGGTGGCGGGGGTGGAGGTGTAGGTGGCGGCAGTGGAGGCGCAGGAGGCAGCGGCGGTGGCGGAGGGAGCGGAGGTGGCGGCGGTGGAGGAGGAGGCGGCGGAGGAGGTGGAGCTGGTCGGGGTGGCGCTGCGCAGAGGGTCAGCTCCGGTGGTGGTCAGCGCCAGCAGCAGCAGCAGCAGCAGCAGCGCACTCGTGACGTCCCCTCCCCTCAGCAGCTCCGTGAGTGGTACACTGCACGCCAGAGGGGTGGGGGTGCTGGTCCGTGCACCTACGTCCTGCGCACCGGCGACCGCGCGGGTGAGCAGTGCGGGGGTGCGCACTCCACCCAGCGCTGCTTTGGCCGCCTCACGGACGCTTGGCGTCACCAGTTCCCTGAGGCCACTGAGATCCCCCGCTGGGGTGAGCTGTCTAGGGCGGGTGTAGCTGTCTTTGACCTTGACTTTGATGCTATTCTTGCTGCCGTGTATACTGTGACTATTAGTGATGAGGGTGACTGTTACCGGTGTTTTCCGCCCGACCCGGGCATTGAGACTGCTGCTCTAGGTACTGGTGAGGCTGCTGCTCTAGGTGCTAGCGAGGCTGCTGCTCTAGGTGCGTCTACTCCCTCAGGTGCTGGTGAGTCTGCTCTCTCAGGTTCTGCGTCGGCTTCGGCCTCCCACACCTTCACACTTGACTCGGGGGCTTCTCGCTCCTTCTTTCGAGACCGCACCACACTCACGCCGCTTGGCCGGCCAGTTGCGGTCTCCCTGGCAGACCCCTCTAGGGGTCCTGTCCTTGCTCACTTCTCCACTGTCCTCCCGTGTCCGGCGGCCCCCTCTGGCACCCTGTCTGGTCTCTACCTCCCCTCGTTCTCTACGAACTTGGTGAGTGGTGCTGACCTACAGGATGCGGGGGTTCACCAGTTCACTCCTGCGAGTCAGCGGGTGACCCACTGCACGGACGCTCGGACAGGCCGCCACCTGGCCACGTTTACACGTCGGCCAGGGTCGAGCCTGTACACACTGACCACTGCGTCTCCTCCAGTCCCTGCGTCTGGTCAGGTAGTTGCGTCGGGTCAGGTGTTTGCTGCAGCGTCCAGGTCTGGTCCTGAGTCTGCCCCCTGCTCGTGTCGCCTCCTGTCTCACGAGACTCTCCTCTGGCACCACCGCCTTGGCCACCCCTCCCTGCTTCGTCTCCGGAGCATGGCCTCCCGTGTCCTTGTCTCTGGTCTTCCCCGGTCCCTCCCTCCCCTTCCTCCGGGGCCAGGCCCTACCTGCGTCCCCTGTGTCGAGGGACGGCAGCGGGCTACCCCTCACTCCTCCCAGTTTCCTCCGACAGAGGCCCCGCTGCAGACGCTTCACATGGACGTGTGGGGCCCGGCCCGCGTCCGTGGACAGGGTCACGAGCGCTACTTCCTGCTGGTGGTTGACGACTACTCGCGTTACACCACAGTCTTCCCCTTGCGCAGCAAGGGTGATGTCACTGAGGTGTTGATCGACTGGATCCGCGCAGCTCGTCTCCAGCTCAGGCGGAGCTTTGGCTCGGACTTTCCTGTTCTGCGTCTGCACTCTGACAGAGGCGGAGAGTTCTCTTCTGGCCTTCTGCGAGCCTACTGTCGTGCACGAGGCATCCGCCAGACCTTCACGCTTCCGGACTCTCCACAGCAAAATGGGATTGCTGAGCGCCGCATTGGCATGGTCATGGACGTCGCCCGTACGTCCATGATGCATGCGGCTGCCCCCCATTTTCTGTGGCCGTTTGCGGTTCGGTACGCGGCGCATCAGATCAACCTTCAGCCCAGGGTCTCCATGCCGGAGACCTCCCCAGCTTTGCTGTGGACGGGGAAGGTTGGCGATGCGTCTGCGTTCCGTGTCTGGGGATCTCGGGCGTTTGTCCGCGACTTGTCTGCGGACAAGCTGTCCCCTCGTGCTGCTCCTTGCGTCTTCCTGGGTTTCCCCCCTGACGCCCCAGGGTGGCAGTTCTACCACCCCACCTCTCGCCGTGTTCTGTCCTCCCAGGACGTCACGTTCGACGAGTCGGTCCCCTACTACCGCCTCTTCCCCTACCGCACTCCGTCCCTCCCCCCGCCACCGCTCTTCCTTGTACCAGGTCCCCCCCCGGTAGACCCCCTCCCCCCTCAGGGTCCTGCCCCTTCAGGTGTGTCCCAGGTAGACGCTGTTGAGCCTGTCGAGGTCGCTGGTGACTCTGGTGCTGCTGAGGGTGCTGAGCTTGGGGGTGCTGACTCTGGGGGTGCTGAGCGTGTGGGTGCTACGCCTGGGGGTGCTGAGCCTGGGGGTGCTGAGCCTGGGGGTGCTGAGTCTGGGGGTACTACGACTGGGGGTGCTGAGCCTGGGGGTACTACGCCTGGAGGTGCTGAGCCTGGGGGTGCTGCGTCTGGGGGTGCTGAGCCTGGGGGTACTACGCCTGGAGGTGCTGAGCCTAGGGGTGCTACGCCTGGTGGTGCTGTGCCTGGCGGTTCACCGGGTGCTCCCTCTCGCCGAGAGCCACTCTCTCCCCAGGAGCTGCGTGAGTGGTTTGCCCGGCGCTGGAGGCGAGCTGCTGGAGCTGCTGGAGCTGGAGGTGCTGCGGGTACTGGAGGTTCTGTTGCTTCTGAGGGAGCTGGTGCCACGGGTCCCGGAGGTGCTCGTACTGGGAGTTCTGGAGCTGCTGGACCTGCGGGTACTTCTGGAGCTGGAGTTGCTGCGGGTGTTGGCGCGGAGGCTACTGCTGTCGGTCCTGGAGGCGGTCCTGCTGGGGGTACTACTGGTGCTGCTGGGGGTTCAGGAGCTGGAGCTGCTACTGGTGCTGGTGCTGCCCCTGCGGGTGCTGGTGCTGTCCCTCCTGTGTCTGGAGTCGCCGCGCGGCCTCGGCCGTACTTCGTTCCGCTCCTTCAGCAGGTTCTTGGTCTCCCGCCTTCTACTGGTCCTCCTCCTCCCTTAGAGTGTCCACAGCCTGTCTCGTCGCAGTTACAGTTACAGCCGGCCTCCCCACTGCCTGCTCCGTCTCCCTACACTGGTCCTACTGGAGGTCTTGCTGAGCGTCGTGAGCCTGCGTCTCGCCCTGCGTCGCCTGTCCATGCTGCTCGCACTAGTGGTCGCGGTTCGCGTCAGCGTCCTCCTCCTGTCCCTGGCACGCACCGGATGTCTCTGCGTCCGTCCACTGCTCCTCTGCGTGCCCCTTTGCCTTCTCCTCCTGAGTCTTCTCTTCCTACTCTTGCCGACCCGGAGTCGGACTCTCTTCGCGCTGCCAGTCCTACTGTCACGCGTCTCCTTGCTACGGTTGTCACTGACCCTTCCTTTGAGTCCACTGCTGCGTCTGCTCTAGTTGCTGAGCTCGTCGACTTTGCTGCTCGCTGTCGCCTAGACTACGTCGCCAGTCTTGTTGCTGAGTCTGAGTCTGTCTGTCCTCCGTCCGTCGGGGGTGAGTGTGCCCTTGGCACGGACGTCCTTGAGGACAGGCAGGAGGAGTTCCAGTGCTTGGCCGCTGCTTCACCTCATCTCGTGTCCGTACTGCTTACCCCTGAGGGAGACCCGGATGCACTTGACATCCCGACTCCGCGCTCTTACGCGGAGGCGATAGAGGGTCCCTACTCCTCTCAGTGGCAGGCAGCTATGGACGCAGAGATGGCTTCCTGGAAGTCCACAGGCACCTACGTTGACGCTGTTCCCCCTCCTGGGGCGAACATCGTCAGTGGCATGTGGATTTTCAGGGTGAAGCGACCGCCGGGTTCTCCGCCTGTCTTCAAGGCGCGTTACGTGGCTCGTGGCTTCAGTCAGCGGCAGGGAGTTGACTACTTTCAGACCTTCTCTCCCACCCCGAAGATGACCACTCTTCGGGTACTGCTGCACGTAGCTGCTCACCGTGACTACGAGCTACACTCTCTTGACTTCAGCACTGCTTTCTTGCAGGGCAGCCTGCACGAGGAGATCTGGCTGCGTCGCCCACCTGGCTTCACTGGGTCTTTTCCTCCTGGCACCCAGTGGAGCCTACGGCGGCCAGTCTACGGTCTCCGCCAGGCACCGCGTGAGTGGCACGACACACTGAGGACTACACTTGCGGCTCTTGGGTTTGCTCCCTCTACTGCCGACCCGTCGCTGTTTCTGCGCACCGACACTTCTTTGCCGCCGTTCTACATCCTCGTGTACGTCGACGACTTGGTCTTTGCCACAGCTGACACTGCTGGACTAGCCCACGTGAAGTCCGAGCTGCAGAAGAGACACACGTGCACTGACCTGGGTGAACTGCGCAGCTACCTTGGCTTGCAGATCACTCGGGACAGAGCACGCCGCACCATTACCCTGACTCAGTCACACATGGTGCAGCAGGTCCTTCAGCGCTTCGGCTTCACGTACTCCTCGCCTCAGGCCACTCCTCTGCCTACTCGCCACTCGCTCTCAGCTCTGCCTTCGGATGAGTCCGTAGAGTCGAGTGGCCCGTACCCAGAGCTTGTTGGCTGCCTCATGTACCTGATGACCTGCACACGACCTGACCTTGCATACCCTCTTAGCATTCTTGCACGCTATGTTGCTCCTGGGAGACACAGACCGGAGCACATGGCTGCAGCGAAGAGGGTGTTGCGCTACTTGTGCAGTACGTCGGGCATGGGGCTTGTGCTTGGAGGGCAGAGTCCAGTGGTCCTTACTGGGCACGCAGACGCTTCTTGGGCTGACGACCAGGCTACGCAGCGGTCGTCACAGGGTTACACCTTCAGCCTTGGTTCCGGCTCTGTTTCGTGGCGGGCTACTCGCTCGTCTTCTGTTCTCGGCTCCAGTTGTGAGGCTGAGATCTACGCAGGAGCCATGGCTGCACAGGAGCTTCGCTGGCTCACCTACCTGCTGACTGACCTCGGAGAGTTGCCTCGTTCTCCTCCAGTGCTGTACGTAGACAACAAGGCCATGCTGGCCTTGTGTCGGGAGCAGCGACTGGAGCACAGAACGAAGCACATTGCTCTCCGCTACTTTCTTGCTCGTGAGCTGCAGCAGCGTGGTCAGCTGCGTCTTGCGTACGTGGCCTCTGAGGCCAACACTGCTGATATCTTTACCAAGGCACTTGCGCCTTGTGACCATCAGCGCTTCTGTACTCAGCTGGGCCTTGTGCCTACCTTGCCTCACTTGCTCACCTCTTGACCTTGCTTGTACTGTTACATATATATATACCTGCTCTTGTTTGTCTAGCCTTTTTTTTATATATATGTGTACTCCTGCTTGTGAACTGGCCTTGTGGCCTTGAACTTGTGCTCGGAATGTGTGGTGACTTTGTGATCCACCCTGAGCTTGTTTTTTGCTTTGCTTTGCTTGACTGGTCTTGTGACCCCTTGTTCTCCCCCACTTTGCCTATGGGGGTGTGTCAGATTTATATGACATAGCTACTGTAGGCTAGAGTGGGGTAGCACATATGGGGTACAGTTTTCTAGGGTTTGCTTCTTGTACCCAACTTTCACTTAGTCATTCTCATTCCTGTTTTTCTTGATTCACACACCACTCAGGAGTTTAAGTTATACCACGGGAAGGGCAGTCTCTACATCGGGAAGGCGGTCTTGAAAAATAACGTCTTCGTCCTCGACTTCGTCCCAGATCTCTGCACAGCTGACAGCGACGGGATCGTCACGTTTACCTCCTGGACACATCCACCGGATCTCGACCCCTACTTCAGCCACGAAGGCTTCTGGTACTCGCACACCATCCCTGAGGCAGAACGAACAAGAGCATTAGCAACAATTCAACACTCGGCAGCAGCGGAGACAACATCGGCAGCAGCAGAAACAACGGCAGCAGCAGCGGCAACATCGACACCAATCGCTGGTCCTTCAACTGCACCGGCTCCAATCGACGACGACATCCCACCGACTCCTGCGCAGCAGCTTAACCCAACACCATGAGAAGTACATCGAAGCGCAAACTTCACCGCAAGCTTCTACTCCAACTCCGACTTGTACCGTCGCTCACCCGGACATCGAGCTGGCGAAGACATCTGGCACGCACGAATGGGACATCCAAGCAACACGGTGTTAAACAACACAATCAGAGCAGGAGTGCTCGACAAAGATTAACTGCTCCTAACCGACGGAAGCGAACTTCGACGAGCTCGTGGAACGTGCTTTACCTGCCCCGAAGCTGACTTACCACATCGGCCATTCGCTTCTCACCATAACCCCAGCGCACCAGCTTACGCACCACTTGAGAAAGTGTACAGCGACATCCTGTACAATCGCAAACCTGGACAAGGAGCATACAGCTACACCATCACGTTCATCGATGCCGCTACGCGTTACGTTTAGCACCTTAACCTTCCGAGGAAGGACATGGCTTTCGAGGCCTTTGTCGCTTGGCTCCCAGTAGCAGATCGAGAATTGGGCGTGAAGCTAAAAAGCTTCCAGTCAGACGGAGGAGGAGAATACACCTCATAGAGGTTCAAGCAGTACTTCGCAGAAAGAGGGATCAAAAGGCTCATCTCTCTTCCCTACGCTCACCAGCAGCAAGGCGTAGCAGAAAGGATGAACAGGACTCTCCAGAATACCATGCGCAAGCTGCTACGAGGCATGCGACTGCCCAACCACCAGTGGCCCGAAGCAATGGACCACGCTGTCATGCTGCACAACTTGCTCTCGTCATCATCGCTCCCGAACAACGCATCACCGCACCTGCTGTGGACAGGAAAACAGGGCAGCACAAAAATGTTAAGAGTTTTCGGCTGCATGGTACAGTACCGACCCCCATCTGCACGAGCCGGCCGATTTTCCCAACGCGCACAGTGGGGACTACACCTGGGCATCGAAAGAAATTACAACGCGTGGAAGATTTTCGACGTCCACTCCAAGGAAACAGTAGCAGCACGTGATGTCATTTTCTACGAACGACTCACCCTTCCAACGTATCTTGCCAACCTGGAAGAAGATCGGGACCCCACAGGTGGCTTCCGTGGTGACCGAGCCTTCGCCTCGGCAGCAGACGAAGCTGACTGGGACGAGCAGAACGTGGATGAAGCCTCGGAGGAAGCCGGACCTCTCCCTTACTGCTCCGTCGACGTCCCAATGGATGACGAAAATCCTCGCGAAAGCGCCAACGCCGAAGTATTTTACCACTTCACCGACAACGGTTACGTTACACCTACAGAAGTCAACACCAACGAAGCAGAACGCATAGGGCCCAACTTCATACCTGACCCAGAAGCAGGAGACGAAGCAGCTTATCCCGCGGACACAACTCTCCCCCGCTACACACAGAGTGGCCTCCAGATACTCGGCCTCGTCACCGCAGTCCACGGCACGGAGATTCCTAAGGAGCCTGCCACAGTTCAGCAGGCTCTGGGGGGGGAGCATAGGGAAAAATGGCGTGAAGCCATGGACAGGGAACTGAAAGCACTGGAGGAACGCAACACCTGGAAAGTCGTTCCCATCGGCGTGGCACGAAACAAGACAGTACTCACCGGGAAATGGGTCTTCCGTGTGAAGACAAAGGCAGACGGCACCATCGACAAGTTTAAGGCGCGCTGGGTCGTACGCGGCTTCGACCAAGAGCACGGACGCGACTTCACCGAGACATTCGCCCCGGTCAGCCGACACACCTCACTACGAATTCTCCTCGCGATCGCCGCCATGAAGAAGAAGAAACTGCGGCAAATCGACGTCGCCAACGCATTCCTTTACGCACCTGTTGACACCGAAATCTTCGTCGAACTTCCACACGGCTCCCACGGAGAGCCTAACCAAGTCTGTTAGTTGCAAAAATCCCTGTACGGCATAAAACAAGCTCCAAGGCTGTGGCAGCAGTATCTGCACGCAAGACTCATTTGCATTGGATTCCGCCAACTACCTCACGACCAGGGCATGTATCGGCTCACAAAGGGCACCGATTACATCCTACTGATCGTCTACGTGGACGATTTACTCTACATCGGCTCGACCGACAACGTCACCACCTAGTTCGAAGGGGAACTACAGAAGGATCTCACGCTCACAGTCTCGTCTACTGTCACGCAGTATCTCGGCCTCAACATCCAGGAAGAAGAAGGCACGATCTACCTCAACGTCGCAAAATACGCCGACACCATCGCCAAACGCTTCGCACTCACGCCGACCACCATCTCCACGCCATACCGCTACACGGCAAGAAATAACAAGGAAGGATCCGCTCCACTAAACCCCGCCGGCATGCGTGACTACCAGAGAAAACTGGGATGTCTCCTCTTCGCAGCTGTCACCTGCCGTCCGGACCTATCGTACTCCGCAAGTCAGCTCGCGACCTACCTCAAGAAACCTGAAGCAGAACACATGGCGGAACTCGACCGCGCTCTCCACTACCTCGTCAGCACTTCAACCATCGGTCTAACCTACCACAAGAACGGGACTACGACACCTAAACTAATCGGCTACGTCGACGCCGATCACGCCGGAGACTCCGACAACAGACGCTCACGCACCGGCTACATCTATCGCCTCGAGCCTATCGGACCTATCTCCTGGCAGTCGAACAAGCAGGAGTTAATTGCTCTCTCCTCAGCTGAAGCTGAATATATCGCACTCTGCTCAGCCACCAAGGAAGGACTGTACCTTCGCGAACTTCTGGAGGAGGCGAAGCTGGCTCAGTTACCCAGCTACTCCTTGTTCTGCGACAACCAGTCGGCAATTCGCATAGCCAACAAAAACGGATTCGCGAACAGAACGAAGCATATCGCCCTGCGATATTTCTTCGTAAAGGACGAGGTCGAGAAGGGGAGACTTGAGCTGTCTTACGTCCGAGATGGCAGCTGATTACTTGACCAAGAAGCTCAGGAAGCAGAAGTTCGAGTACTGCATGCTACTGATTGGACAAAGCCACGTCACCAGCAGCGACACTCCAGAAGCGAAGGGGAGTGTTGGAAACAATTGATTTAGCGCCTCTGTCGTGTCGAAACACCAAGTCAGAAGCGAAGCGAAACATATCGAAGCATCAGCGAGTCAACCCTCGGAGGTTGAACAACTACTGGAGGTTACGCGAAAGTCAAAGGTCAGCGACCTTTGACCTGACAAGTACAGCGTGACAGCAAGGACAAACAACTGACTCGCTATTGAGCAGTTGCTCGAGTCGTCACTGTGTCGAACCGCAACAGCAATAGTAAAACAATTATTAACTGTATCTCTTCGTATTCCTTGTACTCTTATAAAAGCTTGTATCCTTTTGTTTTAATCAATCTACTTTGCCCTCACATACCAGCGCAAGGTGGTTCACAAACTTCTCATTAAACGCTTCCGCTATTACATTGTCCGCTATTACATTGTCCTAGCTCAAAGATCCTAAGGGCTTTTCTCAGCCCAACATAATTGAGTCAAATTTATAAGCGCGTGCGCTTATAAACTGACACATATATATTTAATATTTTCTAACACCAAACTGTAGATCTCGTGCTTGCCTTTTCAATCGAGTCAAAGTTACATGGGGTCTTCAGTGATATTCCCGCGTGCGCTGGGAGATAAACTCGATGTGACTCACAAGGTGCCCCTGACAGCTCCTGCTGACTGGACTCGCATCCAGTGCAGGGTTCGAATGTGAAGCGAACCGAATTTGCAACACATCCGCTTGCTAAAGTAAAAATCGTTACAGTGCTTTGACCCAATTTCAAAATTTTTAGTTTACATGCGCTTATAATAAATCAAGTTTTTTCAGGGGGTGCGCTTATAATTGTGGAGCGGATGTAAGCGCCATATGCCAATTACAAGCGCCTGGCGCTTATCCCAGGGTGGCGCTTATATCCGGGGGGTGACGGTATTTCTTTTTGTCAGCCAACATGTTTAGGGTTTAGAGGAAGTCATACAGAGCACGCATGCACTGCACCAGGGTCCTCGTTAGGATTTGAAGGGGCCTGATGCATCAAATGGCTGCCGAAGCTAACCCGTTTATGAGCACTGCCGAACAACCTTTGGCCCCCGTTTTTTTTTAGCAAGGAGCGTTTCAGGCAACTTAAAGCAGGGGTGCACACTCCTGGGGTGGCTTTTGGGTGTATTGTCACAGCACACCCTTAGGCGCTTGCTGATTCGAGGGCGAATTGGGGGAGGGTACGTAAGGCTGGTGCGAGGAATTGAAACAAGGCATGCGATGCCTACCAACTTCGTTCGAGCTTTTGGTTGGGGGAATACACCGCGGAAGGGCGGAAATCAATCGCGGAAGTGAGAAGCAAGCGGAGATACTGAAGAGAGTCGATCAACCAAGCGAGTGATAAAACCAGCATAGCTTCAACACTAAAGCGTCGAAACCACAAGACCCAATTGTGAATCAAGAAAAACAGGAATGAGAATGACTAAGTGAAAGTTGGGTACAAGAAGCAAACCCTAGAAAACTGTACCCCATATGTGCTACCCCACTCTAGCCTACAGTAGCTATGTCATATAAATCTGACACACCCCCATAGGCAAAGTGGGGGAGAACAAGGGGTCACAAGACCAGTCAAGCAAAGCAAAGCAAAAAACAAGCTCAGGGTGGATCACAAAGTCACCACACATTCCGAGCACAAGTTCAAGGCCACAAGGCCAGTTCACAAGCAGGAGTACACATATATATAAAAAAGGCTAGACAAACAAGAGCAGGTATATATATATGTAACAGTACAAGCAAGATCAAGAGGTGAGCAAGTGAGGCAAGGTCGGCACAAGGCCCAGCTGAGTACAGAAGCGCTGATGGTCACAAGGCGCAAGTGCCTTGGTGAAGATATCAGCAGTGTTGGCCTCAGAGGCCACGTACGCAAGACGCAGCTGACCACGCTGCTGCAGCTCACGAGCAAGAAAGTAGCGGAGAGCAATGTGCTTCGTTCTGTGCTCCAGTCGCTGCTCCCGACACAAGGCCAGCATGGCCTTGTTGTCTACGTACAGCACTGGAGGAGAACGAGGCAACTCTCCGAGGTCAGTCAGCAGGTAGGTGAGCCAGCGAAGCTCCTGTGCAGCCATGGCTCCTGCGTAGATCTCAGCCTCACAACTGGAGCCGAGAACAGAAGACGAGCGAGTAGCCCGCCACGAAACAGAGCCGGAACCAAGGCTGAAGGTGTAACCCTGCGAAGACCGCTGCGTAGCCTGGTCGTCAGCCCAAGAAGCGTCTGCGTGCCCAGTAAGGACCACTGGACTCTGCCCTCCAAGCACAAGCCCCATGCCCGACGTACTGCACAAGTAGCGCAACACCCTCTTCGCTGCAGCCATGTGCTCCGGTCTGTGTCTCCCAGGAGCAACATAGCGTGCAAGAATGCTAAGAGGGTATGCAAGGTCAGGTCGTGTGCAGGTCATCAGGTACATGAGGCAGCCAACAAGCTCTGGGTACGGGCCACTCGACTCTACGGACTCATCCGAAGGCAGAGCTGAGAGCGAGTGGCGAGTAGGCAGAGGAGTGGCCTGAGGCGAGGAGTACGTGAAGCCGAAGCGCTGAAGGACCTGCTGCACCATGTGTGACTGAGTCAGGGTAATGGTGCGGCGTGCTCTGTCCCGAGTGATCTGCAAGCCAAGGTAGCTGCGCAGTTCACCCAGGTCAGTGCACGTGTGTCTCTTCTGCAGCTCGGACTTCACGTGGGCTAGTCCAGCAGTGTCAGCTGTGGCAAAGACCAAGTCGTCGACGTACACGAGGATGTAGAACGGCGGCAAAGAAGTGTCGGTGCGCAGAAACAGCGACGGGTCGGCAGTAGAGGGAGCAAACCCAAGAGCCGCAAGTGTAGTCCTCAGTGTGTCGTGCCACTCACGCGGTGCCTGGCGGAGACCGTAGACTGGCCGCCGTAGGCTCCACTGGGTGCCAGGAAGAAAAGACCCAGTGAAGCCAGGTGGGCGACGCAGCCAGATCTCCTCGTGCAGGCTGCCCTGCAAGAAAGCAGTGCTGAAGTCAAGAGAGTGTAGCTCGTAATCACGGTGAGCAGCTACGTGCAGCAGTACCCGAAGAGTGGTCATCTTCGGGGTGGGAGAGAAGGTCTGAAAGTAGTCAACTCCCTGCCGCTGACTGAAGCCACGAGCCACGTAACGCGCCTTGAAGACAGGCGGAGAACCCGGCGGTCGCTTCACCCTGAAAATCCACATGCCACTGACGATGTTCGCCCCAGGAGGGGGAACAGCGTCAACGTAGGTGCCTGTGGACTTCCAGGAAGCCATCTCTGCGTCCATAGCTGCCTGCCACTGAGAGGAGTAGGGACCCTCTATCGCCTCCGCGTAAGAGCGCGGAGTCGGGATGTCAAGTGCATCCGGGTCTCCCTCAGGGGTAAGCAGTACGGACACGAGATGAGGTGAAGCAGCGGCCAAGCACTGGAACTCCTCCTGCCTGTCCTCAAGGACGTCCGTGCCAAGGGCACACTCACCCCCCGACGGACGGAGGACAGACAGACTCAGACTCAGCAACAAGACTGGCGACGTAGTCTAGGCGACAGCGAGCAGCAAAGTCGACGAGCTCAGCAACTAGAGCAGACGCAGCAGTGGACTCAAAGGAAGGGTCAGTGACAACCGTAGCAAGGAGACGCGTGACAGTAGGACTGGCAGCGCGAAGAGAGTCCGACTCCGGGTCGGCAAGAGTAGGAAGAGAAGACTCAGGAGGAGAAGGCAAAGGGGCACGCAGAGGAGCAGTGGACGGACGCAGAGACATCCGGTGCGTGCCAGGGACAGGAGGAGGACGCTGACGCGAACCGCGACCACTAGTGCGAGCAGCACGGACAGGCGACGCAGGGCGAGACGCAGGCTCACGACGCTCAGCAAGACCTCCAGTAGGACCAGTGTAGGGAGACGGAGCAGGCAGTGGGGAGGCCGGCTGTAACTGTAACGGCGACAGGACAGGCTGTGGACACTCTAAGGGAGGAGGAGGACCAGTAGAAGGCGGGAGACCAAGAACCTGCTGAAGGAGCGGAACGAAGTACGGCCGAGGCCGCGCGGCGACTCCAGACACAGGAGGGACAGCACCAGCACCCGCAGGGGCAGCACCAGCACCAGTAGCAGCTCCAGCTCCTGAACCCCCAGCAGCACCAGTAGTACCCCCAGCAGGACCGCCTCCAAGACCGACAGCAGTAGCCTCCGCGCCAACACCCGCAGCAACTCCAGCTCCAGAAGTACCCGCAGGTCCAGCAGCTCCAGAACTCCCAGTACGAGCACCTCCGGGACCCGTGGCACCAGCTCCCTCAGAAGCAACAGAACCTCCAGTACCCGCAGCACCTCCAGCTCCAGCAGCTCCAGCAGCTCGCCTCCAGCGCCGGGCAAACCACTCACGCAGCTCCTGGGGAGAGAGTGGCTCTCGGCGAGAGGGAGCACCCGGTGAACCGCCAGGCACAGCACCACCAGGCGTAGCACCCCCAGGCTCAGCACCTCCAGGCGTAGTACCCCCAGGCTCAGCACCCCCAGACGCAGCACCCCCAGGCTCAGCACCTCCAGGCGTAGTACCCCCAGGCTCAGCACCCCCAGTCGTAGTACCCCCAGACTCAGCACCCCCAGGCTCAGCACCCCCAGGCTCAGCACCCCCAGGCGTAGCACCCACACGCTCCACCAGAGTCAGCACCCCAGTCAGCACACTCAGCAGCACAGCAGACACCAGCGACCTCGACAGGCTCAACAGCGTCTACCTGGGACACACCAAGGGCAGGACCCTGAGGGGGGAGGGGGTCTAACCGGGGG
>CANJKZ010000918.1:232500-405643 GCA_947471745.1 Closterium sp. Naga37s-1 | reverse complement strand
GGGTAAAACGCCCTGATTACCCTGGGGGCCGGCCGCTTTTTCAGGATTACCCTGCCAAAATCAGGATTGCACAATAGTTACCCTTCTCTTAAAAGAGCATGTTTTATTTTACCCTGATAGGTTTTTAGGTACCCTGCCGTAATCAGGGTTTGGTGTACACTACCCTTTTACCGAAACTTTTCTAACGCGAAACAGACCATAGTCCGCGTGGTGAAAAAACGTACAACACCCCCTTAACACCGTTGTCGCTTGTGACCACGCGCAGGTCTGCCAACACATTCTTGAATCTCGCCATTGTCAACACGTTGAGGCGAAGGTTTGACCCCAACAGAGCTTCGCAGACCCAATTGTAGAAGAAGATGTAGGCAGTGGGGGTGCATCGGGGAGGTGTGTTGTGCAGTGCATGTGTTGCTTGTGTATACTTCATGGACTCTGAATGTGCTACTTGTTTATGCCAATAAATATAACTTAACTCTCAAAACAGAAACATAAACAGGCATAGCCTAAAACTACCCTGCTCAAATCAGGCTAGTGGTTGATTTACCCTGCTGCAAACAGGGTACGGAAATTTTCACCCTAGGGGTCTGGTTCAGGAGGGGCTGGAACCCTGATTTGTAAGGGTAGGCCTAAACCAATTTTGGGCCCTGATTGCCATGGATCATCAGGGATAAATTCTTATGTGTTACTACCATGCTCTTTTCAATGTATTAAATGTGCGCGTTGTATGCTTATATTGTCGGGGCATGCAGGGATGTATTCCAGATCCATCTGCCTGCACTGTCACATCCATTTAGCATCACACATTTCTCTGGTTCTCAGGGTAACACGCATTGTCAACATTCTTTACTGACAACCTAGACGAGCAAAATCAGGATGTGCACACAAGTGAAAGCGAGTGTGCTATACTGCAGCACAGCTTTCCGAACTCGCCCAGCCCCGAAAACATCACCGCCAGCCAGCGCGACATGAACAAGCCGAAATCAGATCAGGAGCATGAGTTCGCTCTGGCAAATTCCCTCGCCAACCAAATTCACACATCTCAGGTCAGTCAGAAAGGATTCGCCTTCTGGCTTTCTGGGTCCACTCTGCGTTCATGCGCACAGCGAGCGCGTGTCGTTTGTCTCAGCACATTTCTGCCCCCTCCCCGCGGCATCTCCTTCCCGTTGTTCCATCATCGTCGTTCCTTGTTACTCGCTCGTCCTTCCTCCGGTTACGATCGATGTACCGAACGTCGCGAGTCCTTTGTGAGACTCGTGTAATGTTTTTCTCGGCTCGCGGGTTCCGTTTGACCACGCTACTATCCACCTCATCGCCTTCACTCAACTTCTCTCGCCATGCCTTGTAACCAGATATAAGGCATGTTCTTTGAGGAGGCCGATCAATCCACCCCCTCGGCCCACTTCCTGACGAAGGATGTGTTCTAGGTTCCCGAGGTTCATCCTAGATCAGTACGAGTTTTAGTCAGTGCTTCACTTACGCACTTGCGTTAGGAACTCTGATTGGTATCGTTGGGATTCGTCACCCAAGCAGTCCCTTTCACTCACGGAAAAATCGGCTTAAATAGGTACTGAATTATGTACTACCTACAGGCACGGAAGGTGCTGTGTGTACGATTTGTTGTCAGGTGGCAAGCAAAGCTGGCAATGCAAAGCGACGACTAAAAATTCATTGTCAGCGTCAGACATGCCATGATGTCCATTTTCTTCCCATCCCTTGCTGTCGCTGCAGATTGGAACGGCCATGGCAGCGAGCTACGACGACTTGGGCGCTTTCGAGGTGAAACTTAAGCACTGCCAGCACAGCAGGAAGCAGGCAGAGGATGGTGAGTGGACGGACGAGGAGAAATATGAGTGGAGGAGTGGGATGAAAACGGTTGCTCATCATACTGGAAAATAAGTTATTATTTAGATTACACGGATGGAGGGGTGGAGTACACGGATAAGAAAGAAAAATGTTTCCAGAAACTTTTTCCTTCTTCTTTGTTCCCATTTTCTGGTCCCTTTTCTTTCTATTGTGGATCTTGTGTTTTTCATCATGAAGTACTTCAACAAATCTTGTTGTTCGGCGAAGTTGTTAATGTTACAGTGCTATGCGAGTACAAGCCTTGCAAATATTTCCCTTCTCGTTAGTGCTGTTTTCTGAACGAATGTTATCCTGAGTGAACTCAACATCACCAGATTTTTCACCTTCTTTGTTTCTACGCTTCTCTTACTAACAGAGTTAAGTCAGCTGTTGGAACAAGCACTGCACAAGCTGCGGGGTCAGGAGATTGAAGTTATGGTATTGCATGAAACGTTGAGTTCCCTGCGTGCAGTAAATCTTGAGTTGGTCACCCGGATGAAGGGGTTTGAACCTATGGAAGCTAGACTGAGAGAGCATGAGCAACTGGTGAGTAGGCTTAGCGAGTATGAGGTTATGCTGGGAGAGTATATGAGTAAACTTAGGGAGTATGAGAATTTAGCGAGCAGGGTTAGAGACTATGAGCAATTGGAGAGTAGGGTTAGAGAGTATGAGGGTAGGGTTAAAGTGTATGAGATAGAAAATGAGAAATTGGAGAGCAGGATTAGAGATTATGAGCAGTTGGAGAGTAGGGTTAAAGAGTATGAAAGAGAGAACGAGATGTTGGGGAGTAAGGTTAGAGATTGTGAGCAGCTGGAAAGCAGGGTTAGGGAGTACGAGAGAATGGAGAGTAAATTCAGAGGGAATGGGAAACTGGATAGTATTGCAAGTGAGCATGAAAAGCTGGAGAATAGGGTTAAAGAGTATGAGAAACTGGATGGTAGGGTTAGAAAGTATGAGATGCTGGAGGCAAAGGCGAAGGAAGCAGATAATCTAAGATCGACAGTGCGAGGTTTGAAGGAGGACATTGAGAATTTGGTTAGCGAGAGCAAGCGAAGTAAGACACCTGGAAGCAAGGGTGAAATGCCTCGAGTGGTTTGAGCAGGAAGCACTAGAGTCACAGGTTATGGTGGCAAGACTCCGGCAGGAGATCGTGTCTCTGGAAAAAAAGGTTCAAGAAGCTGGGCTGCGGGAAAATCTGGTGCAGGATTTGAGGACAGAGCTGGATCGGGTAGGGTGGAAGATTCTGTGAATGAGTTGTAGACATGGGATGCATGTATGGGAGCTGGGAGCACGCACACCTTGTTGCGAACTTAGATGCTGATATAATTTTTGTCATTTTATATGGAATGCCAACTTCTGATCTCGTTCTTTCCTTCAGCACGCAACCTCTAGTGACGTTTGCTGATTTTTCAATCTTGGCAGATGACGCAGCAGCGCAACGGGTTGCGGCAGCAGCTGAGAAATGCGCAGGAGCACAGGGGGAAGCTGCGCCTACAACTGATGGAAGCCCGCGATATTTCTCTGCAGGCAAGTCATGAATTCCGTTCAGGCAAGTTATGTAAGTGCTGCTTCATATTTTATGGCCCCATCTCAAGGGTTTCCTTTCCACCACACTTGTTGGCGATTCCATGCTGTGTTGCTTCTTCTTGCAGTGATGTCAACTCAGCTGCATTTAGAAGTGGCATGGCTGCTTGGGGAGGGGGGATAGCAACATGCGTTTGATTGAAATTTTGTATCCGTGCCCTGTTCGCTTCATGTGCCCCTCAGGTTCTGCATGACTGCATGACAGAAATCGACAGAGTGCCAGCACAGGGAATGCAGCAGCTAGTGACAGCAATAAATAATCAGATTCAGCCTGTGGTGGACCAAGAAGGGGAAGATGTAATAGAAGTCAATCCAGAGCCTAAGATAGATGGGATTGTGAGACTGCTAACCGAAATTATTAGAACATTGCTTGCTGATTTTCCCAGGTTTGCCAGACTGCCTTCGGCAAACTAGAGGCATTTCTCACGCCATTGCAAGGTGCTGTCGTTCGAGAACATGTAACGTACTGTAACTGGACATGATGATTGATATATACCATAACTCTTTGTGGTATTTAATCTCATTCTTGTTGTCTATTGTTTTGTTGGAGTGCCCGTCGCGTCCATCTGTTGGGCTGAGAAAGCCCTTAGGATCTTTTACAGGGATGAACTCTGGGTAGGACTGTAATAGCGAAAGCGTTTAGTGAAGAGATTGTGAACCACCTTGCGCTAGTATGTGAGGGCAAAGTAAGTTAATTAAAACAAAGAGATACGGTACAAGATTATATATAAGAGTACAAGGAATACGAAGAGGTACGGTTGTAACTACTTTTACTGTTGCTGTTGCGGTTCGATACAATGACGACTCGGGCAACTGCTCTGTAGCGAGTCAGTTGTGTGTCCTTGCTGTCGCGCTGTATTTGTCAGGTCAAAGGTCGCTGACCTTTGACTTTCGCGTAACCTCCAGCAGTTACTTCAACCTCCGAGGGTTGACTCGCTGGTGCCTCGATATGCTTTGCTTCGCTTGTGCCTTGGTGTTTCGACACGACAGAGGCGCTTAAGACCGGTTGTTTCCAACACTCCCCTTCGCTTCTGGAGTGTCGCTGACGTGGCTCTGTCCAGTTAGCAGCATGCAGTATTCGAACTTCTGCTTTCCGAGCTTCTTGGTCAGGTAGTCAGCTGCCATCTCGGACGTGGGACAGTATGACAGCTCGAGCCTTCCTTTCTCGATCTCGTCCTTCACGAAGAAATATCGCAGGGCGATGTGTTTCGTCCTGTTCGCGAAGCCGTTCTTGTTGGCGATGCGAATTGCCGACTGGTTGTCGCAGAACAGAGTGAAGCTGGGTAACTGAGCCAGCTTCGCTTCTTCCAGCAGTTCGCGAAGGTAAAGTCCTTCCTTGGTGGCTGAACAGAGTGCAATATATTCTGCTTCAGCTGACGAGAGAGCTATTAATTCCTGCTTGCTCGACTGCCAAGAGATAGGTCCGATAGGTTCGAGGCGGTAGATGTAGCCAGTGCGAGAACGCCTGTTGTCGGAATCGCCAGCGTGATCGGCGTCGACGTAGCCGATTAACTTAGGCGGCGTGGTTGCGTTCTTGTAGTAAGTTAGACCGATCGTCGGGGTGCTAATAAGGTAATGAAGGGCGCGGTCGAGTTCTGCTAGATGTTCCGCTTCGGGCCTCTTGAGGTAGGTGGCGAGTTGGCTTGCAGAGTACGATAGGTCTGGGCGGCAGGTGACAGCTGCGAAGAGAAGGCAGCCCAGCTTTCTCTGGTAGTCGCGTATGCCGGCGGGCTTGAGTAGAGCGGAGCCTTCCTTGTTGTTTCCTGACGTGTAGCGGTACGGTGTAGAGATTATTGTTGGTGTGAGTGCGAAACGCTTGGCGATGGTGTCGGTGTATTTCGCGGCGCTGAGGTAGATGGCGTCTTCCTCTTCCCGGATGTTGAGCCCGAGGTACTGTGTAACGGTAGATGAGACTGTCAGTGTTAGATCCTGCTGCAGCTCCCCTTCGAACCAGGTGGTGACGCTGTCGGTTGAGCCGATGTAGAGGAGATCGTCTACGTAGACGATTAGTAGGATGTAATCTGCGCCTTTCGTGAGTCGGTACATCCCCTGATCGTGAGGTAATTGCTTGAAGCCGATGCGAATGAGGCGGGCGTGCAGGTACTGCTGCCATAGCCGCGGAGCTTGCTTGATCCCGTAGAGCGATTTCAGCAGCTGACAGACTTGGTTCGGCTCCCCGTGAGAAGAAATGAGGAATGAATGAACTATG
This sequence comes from Closterium sp. Naga37s-1, assembly GCA_947471745.1. NCBI lineage: Eukaryota > Viridiplantae > Streptophyta > Zygnematophyceae > Desmidiales > Closteriaceae > Closterium > Closterium sp. Naga37s-1. The sequence goes on along the minus strand of CANJKZ010000918.1, from coordinate 400,008 downwards.
AATGAATTGGGTACAAGTACTAACCCTAATTGGGTTGTACCCCTTATGGAGCACCCCACTATAGCCTACACAATATGCATGAGCTATAATGTTCTGACACACCCCCATAGGCAAAGTGGGGGAGAACAAGGGGTCACAAGACCAGTCAAGCAAAGCAAAGCAAAGCAAGCTCAGGGTGGATCACAAAGTCACCACACATTCCGAGCACAAGTTCAAGGCCACAAGGCCAGTTCACAAGCAGGAGTACACATATATATAAAAGGCTAGACAAGCAAGAGCAGGTATATATATATGTAACAGTACAAGCAAGGTCAAGAGGTGAGCAAGTGAGGCAAGGTAGGCACAAGGCCCAGCTGAGTACAGAAGCGCTGATGGTCACAAGGCGCAAGTGCCTTGGTGAAGATATCAGCAGTGTTGGCCTCAGAGGCCACGTACGCAAGACGCAGCTGACCACGCTGCTGCAGCTCACGAGCAAGAAAGTAGCGGAGAGCAATGTGCTTCGTTCTGTGCTCCAGTCGCTGCTCCCGACACAAGGCCAGCATGGCCTTGTTGTCTACGTACAGCACTGGAGGAGAACGAGGCAACTCTCCGAGGTCAGTCAGCAGGTAGGTGAGCCAGCGAAGCTCCTGTGCAGCCATGGCTCCTGCGTAGATCTCAGCCTCACAACTGGAGCCGAGAACAGAAGACGAGCGAGTAGCCCGCCACGAAACAGAGCCGGAACCAAGGCTGAAGGTGTAACCCTGTGACGACCGCTGCGTAGCCTGGTCGTCAGCCCAAGAAGCGTCTGCGTGCCCAGTAAGGACCACTGGACTCTGCCCTCCAAGCACAAGCCCCATGCCCGACGTACTGCACAAGTAGCGCAACACCCTCTTCGCTGCAGCCATGTGCTCCGGTCTGTGTCTCCCAGGAGCAACATAGCGTGCAAGAATGCTAAGAGGGTATGCAAGGTCAGGTCGTGTGCAGGTCATCAGGTACATGAGGCAGCCAACAAGCTCTGGGTACGGGCCACTCGACTCTACGGACTCATCCGAAGGCAGAGCTGAGAGCGAGTGGCGAGTAGGCAGAGGAGTGGCCTGAGGCGAGGAGTACGTGAAGCCGAAGCGCTGAAGGACCTGCTGCACCATGTGTGACTGAGTCAGGGTAATGGTGCGGCGTGCTCTGTCCCGAGTGATCTGCAAGCCAAGGTAGCTACGCAGTTCACCCAGGTCAGTGCACGTGTGTCTCTTCTGCAGCTCGGACTTCACGTGGGCTAGTCCTGCAGTGTCAGCTGTGGCAAAGACCAAGTCGTCGACGTACACGAGGATGTAGAACGGCGGCAAAGAAGTGTCGGTGCGCAGAAACAGCGACGGGTCGGCAGTAGAGGGAGCAAACCCAAGAGCCGCAAGTGTAGTCCTCAGTGTGTCGTGCCACTCACGCGGTGCCTGGCGGAGACCGTAGACTGGCCGCCGTAGGCTCCACTGGGTGCCAGGAGGAAAAGACCCAGTGAAGCCAGGTGGGCGACGCAGCCAGATCTCCTCGTGCAGGCTGCCCTGCAAGAAAGCAGTGCTGAAGTCAAGAGAGTGTAGCTCGTAGTCACGGTGAGCAGCTACGTGCAGCAGTACCCGAAGAGTGGTCATCTTCGGGGTGGGAGAGAAGGTCTGAAAGTAGTCAACTCCCTGCCGCTGACTGAAGCCACGAGCCACGTAACGCGCTTTGAAGACAGGCGGAGAACCCGGCGGTCGCTTCACCCTGAAAATCCACATGCCACTGACGATGTTCGCCCCAGGAGGGGGAACAGCGTCAACGTAGGTGCCTGTGGACTTCCAGGAAGCCATCTCTGCGTCCATAGCTGCCTGCCACTGAGAGGAGTAGGGACCCTCTATCGCCTCCGCATAAGAGCGCGGAGTCGGGATGTCAAGTGCATCCGGGTCTCCCTCAGGGGTAAGCAGTACGGACACGAGATGAGGTGAAGCAGCGGCCAAGCACTGGAACTCCTCCTGCCTGTCCTCAAGGACGTCCGTGCCAAGGGCACACTCACCCCCGACGGACGGAGGACAGACAGACTCAGACTCAGCAACAAGACTGGCGACGTAGTCTAGGCGACAGCGAGCAGCAAAGTCGACGAGCTCAGCAACTAGAGCAGACGCAGCAGTGGACTCAAAGGAAGGGTCAGTGACAACAGTAGCAAGGAGACGCGTGACAGTAGGACTGGCAGCGCGAAGAGAGTCCGACTCCGGGTCGGCAAGAGCAGGAAGAGAAGACTCAGGAGGAGAAGGCAAAGGGGCACGCAGAGGAGCAGTGGACGGACGCAGAGACATCCGGTGCGTGCCAGGGACAGGAGGAGGACGCTGACGCGAACCGCGACCACTAGTGCGAGCAGCACGGACAGGCGACGCAGGGCGAGACGCAGGCTCACGACGCTCAGCAAGACCTCCAGTAGGACCAGTGTAGGGAGACGGAGCAGGCAGTGGGGAGGCCAGCTGTAACTGTAACTGCGACGGGACAGGCTGTGGACACTCTAAGGGAGGAGGAGGACCAGTAGAAGGCGGGAGACCAAGAACCTGCTGAAGGAGCGGAACGAAGTACGGCCGAGGCCGCGCGGCGACTCCAGACACAGGAGGGACAGCACCAGCACCCCCAGTGGCAGCACCAGCGCCAGTAGCAGCTCCAGCTCCAGAACCCCCAGCAGCACCAGTAGTACCCCCAGCAGGACCGCCTCCAGGACCGACAGCAATAGCCTCCGCGCCAACACCCGCAGCAACTCCAGCTCCAGAAGTACCCGCAGGTCCAGCAGCTCCAGTACTCCCAGTACGAGCACCTCCGGGACCCGTGGCACCAGCTCCCTCAGCAGCAACAGAACCTCCAGTACCCGCAGCACCTCCAGCTCCAGCAGCTCGCCTCCAGCGCCGGGCAAACCACTCACGCAGCTCCTGGGGAGAGAGTGGCTCCCGGCGAGAAGGAGCACCCGGAGAACCGCCAGGCACAGCACCACCAGGCGTAGCACCCCCAGGCTCAGCACCTCCAGGCGTAGTACCCCCAGGCTCAGCACCCCCAGGCTCAGCACCCCCAGACGCAGCACCCCCAGGCTCAGCACCTCCAGGCGTAGTACCCCAAGGCTCAGCACCCCCAGTCGTAGTACCCCCAGACTCAGCACCCCCAGACTCAGCACCCCCAGGCGTAGCACCCACACGCTCAGCACCCCCAGAGTCAGCACCCCCAGGCTCAGCACCCTCAGCAGCACCATAGTCACCAGCGACCTCGACAGGCTCAACAGCGTCTACCTGGGACACACCTGAAGGGGCAGGACCCTGAGGGGGGAGGGGGTCTACCGGGGGGGGACCTGGTACAAGGAAGAGCGGTGGCGGGGGGAGGGACGGAGTGCGGTAGGGGAAGAGGCGGTAGTAGGGGACCGACTCGTCGAACGTGACGTCCTGGGAGGACAGAACACGGCGAGAGGTGGGGTGGTAGAACTGCCACCCTGGGGCGTCAGGGGGGAAACCCAGGAAGACGCAAGGAGCAGCACGAGGGGACAGCTTGTCCGCAGACAAGTCGCGGACAAACGCCCGAGATCCCCAGACACGGAACGCAGACGCATCGCCAACCTTCCCCGTCCACAGCAAAGCTGGGGAGGTCTCCGGCATGGAGACCCTGGGCTGAAGGTTGATCTGATGCGCCGCGTACCGAACCGCAAACGGCCACAGAAAATGGGGGGCAGCCGCATGCATCATGGACGTACGGGCGACGTCCATGACCATGCCAATGCGGCGCTCAGCAATCCCATTTTGCTGTGGAGAGTCCGGAAGCGTGAAGGTCTGGTGGATGCCTCGTGCACGACAGTAGGCTCGCAGAAGGCCAGAGGAGAACTCTCCGCCTCTGTCAGAGTGCAGACGCAGAACAGGAAAGTCCGAGCCGAAGCTCCGCCTGAGCTGGAGACGAGCTGCGCGGATCCAGTCGATCAACACCTCAGTTACATCACCCTTGCTGCGCAAGGGGAAGACTGTGGTGTAACGCGAGTAGTCGTCAACCACCAGCAGGAAGTAGCGCTCGTGACCCTGTCCACGGACGCGGGCCGGGCCCCACACGTCCATGTGAAGCGTCTGCAGCGGGGCCTCTGTCGGAGGAAACTGGGAGGAGTGAGGGGTAGCCCGCTGCCGTCCCTCGACACAGGGGACGCAGGTAGGGCCAGGCCCCGGAGGAAGGGGAGGGAGGGACCGGGGAAGACCAGAGACAAGGACACGGGAGGCCATGCTCCGGAGACGAAGCAGGGAGGGGTGACCAAGGCGGTGGTGCCAGAGGAGAGTCTCGTGAGACAGGAGGCGACACGAGCAGGGGGCAGACTCAGGACCAGACCTGGACGCTGCAGCAAACACCTGACCCGACGCAGCTACCTGACCAGACGCAGGGACTGGAGGAGACGCAGTGGTCAGTGTGTACAGGCTCGACCCTGGCCGACGTGTAAACGTGGCCAGGTGGCGGCCTGTCCGAGCGTCCGTGCAGTGGGTCACCCGCTGACTCGCAGGAGTGAACTGGTGAACCCCCGCATCCTGTAGGTCAGCACCACTCACCAAGTTTGTAGAGAACGAGGGGAGGTAGAGACCAGACAGGGTGCCAGAGGGGGCCGCCGGACACGGGAGGACAGTGGAGAAGTGAGCAAGGACAGGACCTCCAGAGGGGTCTGCCAGAGAGACCGCAACTGGCCGGCCAAGCGGCGTGAGTGTGGTGCGGTCTCGAAAGAAGGAGCGAGAAGCCCCCGAGTCAAGGGTGAAGGTGTGGGAGGCCGAAGCCGACGCAGAACCTGAGAGAGCAGACTCACCAGCACCTGAGGGAGCAGACGCACCTAGAGCAGCAGCCTCGCTAGCACCTAGAGCAGCAGCCTCACCAGTACCTAGAGCAGCAGTCTCAATGCCCGGGTCGGGCGGAAAACACCGGTAACAGTCACCCTCATCACTAACAGTCACAGTATACACGGCAGCAAGAATAGCATCAAAGTCAAGGTCAAAGACAGCTACACCCGCCCTAGACAGCTCACCCCAGCGGGGGATCTCAGTGGCCTCAGGGAACTGGTGACGCCAAGCGTCTGTCAGGCGGCCAAAGCAGCGCTGGGTGGAGTGCGCACCCCCGCACTGCTCACCCGCGCGGTCGCCGGAGCGCAGGACGTAGGTGCACGGACCAGTACCCCCACCCCTCTGGCGTGCAGTGTACCACTCACGGAGCTGCTGAGGGGAGGGGACGTCACGAGTGCGCTGCTGCTGCTGCTGCTGCTGGTGCTGCTGGCGCTGACCACCACCGGAGCTGACCCTCTGCGCAGCGCCACCCCGACCAGCTCCACCTCCTCCGCCGCCTCCTCCTCCACCGCCGCCACCTCCGCTCCTTCCGCCACCGCCGCTGCCTCCTGCGCCTCCACTGCCGCCACCTACACCTCCACCCCCGCCACCACCCCCACCGCCACCCCCACCTCCTCCACCGCCTCCACCGCCGCCTCCACCGCCCCCGCTAGCTCCTCCAGCGCCCCTGCCCCCCTTGCCCTTGCCAGGGCGGCGTCTCCCGCTAGGGGTAGACGCTGCCCCAACCGACTCCAAACCAACGAGGTCGGCCGCAGCAGCAGAGGCAACAGAGGGCAAAAGAGGGGAGGGGGAACACCCCTCAAAGATGGGGGTGCGAGGGTCACCACGAGAGGCTCCTACAGCGACTATGCTCTTTTCTGCTGCTAGGAGGGCCTTCTCGAGGAGGTCAACGGTGAGAGTGGTGGGACAAACCGAGAGGAAGTGGTCCCTGACTACGCGAAGGGAGTCAGGGAGACGGGTGACTATGTAGTAGAGGGTGATGTACATGGGGGGGGGGTTCTTGGCGCAGAACTCAGCAGGAAGCGCAGCGCGGTAGCGAGTGTCACTAGTGCGGAGGTGCGTAATGAGGTCAGCGACTGTGGGAAAGGCAGCAAGGTCAGGGAAGAGGTACGGTAGCATGAGGCGGCTCAGTGCAGCAGTGGCAGGGGAGGAGTAGCGTGCAACTACAGCGTCGTACAAGGTCTGAGCACTCTTGTACTGACTAAAGTGCGCACGCTCAGAGGTAGGTAGGTGGCGACGCACAGCAAGACGTGCAGCAGCATCGCGCGTGGCCCACTGTGAGCGAACAGTGGCGTCAGCATCAGCAGCGGGGGCAGGAGAGGCACCAGAAGTGAGGTCAAAGAGGGAGAGGCCGTCTGCTCTGTCGCACTGTAAGAAAAGCTGCAGGTCATCTACCCAGACGTCAAAGTCAATGGCCCGACCCTCAGCGTCAAAGGCGAGGACACTAGGGGTAGCCATGACAGCAGTAGACTAGCAGTGCAAACAGTAGGGCGAGGGCAGTGCTGTGAGAGAGGCGCTGCTCTTACCGGACAGGGCGGTTCGGGCGGCTCGGCTGCAGGGCGGCTCGGCGGCTCGGCGGCTCGGCGGCTGGGCGGCTCGGCGGCGGGGCGGCTCGGTTGCTGGGCGGCTCGGCTGCGGACAGGGCGGCTCGGCGGCTGGGCGGCTCGGCGGCTCGGCTGCTGGGCGGCTCGGCTGCTGGGCGGCTCGGCTGCTGGGCGGCTTGGCTGCTGGGCGGCTCGGCGGGGCCGCTGAGAGGGCGGCGTCCGGGGCCGCTGGGAGGAGGCGGCGGGGCCGCAAAGGTAAGTGGCGGGGCCGCGGAGGTAGGTGGCGGGGCCGCACAGGGAGGTGGCGGGGCCGCGAAGGTAGGTGGCGGGGCCGCACAGGTAGGTGGCGGGGCCGCGGAGGTAGGTGGCGGGGCCGCACAGTGAGGTGGCGGGGCCGCGAAGGTAGGTGGCGGGGCCGCACAGTGAGGTGGCGGGGCCGAGGAGGTAGGTGGCGGGGCCGCGAAGGTAGGTGGCGGGGCCGCACAGTGAGGTGGCGGGGCCGCGAAGGTAGGTGGCGGGGCCGCACAGGTAGGTGGCGGGGCCGCGGAGGTAGGTGGCGGGGCCGCACAGTGAGGTGGCGGGGCCGCGAAGGTAGGTGGCGGGGCCGCACAGGTAGGTGGCGGGGCCGCGGAGGTAGGTGGCGATGGGCGCGACGGGCGCGACGGGCGCGACGGGCGCGACGGGCCGGGAGGGCGGCGCGACTCGGGCCGGCGCAAAACGCGCTCCGGGCAGGAAAAAAAAAATTTCCGTGGTGGTGGGCCCTAGGAATCGTTCCCACTAGGGAACCTGCTTGATACCATGAGAAGAAATGAGGAATGAATGAACTATGAATGAATTGGGTACAAGTACTAACCCTAATTGGGTTGTACCCCTTATGGAGTACCCCACTATAGCCTACACAATATGCATGAGCTATAATGTTCTGACACCCCGTTGGTACCGTGCGGTAGTTCCATGAAAATTTATGCGTCAACGGGTGCGTAGAGAAATGCGTTCGCGACATCGATTTGCCGTAGCTTCTTTTTCTTCATGGCGGCGATCGCGAGAAGAATTCGGAGCGAAGTGTGTCGGCTGACCGGAGCGAAAGTTTCGGTGAAGTCTCGCCCGTGTTCTTGGTCGAAGCCGCGCACGACCCAGCGTGCCTTGAATCTGTCAATGGTGCCGTCGGCCTTCGTCTTCACGCGGAAAACCCATTTTCCGGTGAGAATGGTTTTGTTCCGTGCTACGCCGATGGGGACAATTTTCCACGTGTTGCGCTCCTCTAATGCCTTCAGTTCTTTGTCCATGGCTTCGCGCCATTTTTCCCTATGCTCCCCCCCCAGAGCCTGCTGAACCGTGGCAGGCTCCTTAGGAATGGCCGTGCCGTGGACTGCGGTGACGAGCCCGAGTATCTGGAGTCCACTCGGTGTGTAGCGGGGGAGTGACATGTCCGCGGGATAAGCAGCTTCATCTCCCGCTTCCGGATCAGGTGCGAAGTTGGGTCCTACGCGTTCTGCTTCGTTGGTGTTTACTTGTGCAGGTGTAACGTAACCGTTGTCAGCGAAATAGTAGTAGGTTTCGGCGTTGACGCTCTCGCGTGGGTTTTCGTCGTCCATTGGCACGTTGACGGAGCAGTAGGGGAGGGGTCCGGCTTCTTCCGAGGCTCCTTCCACGTTCTGCTCGTCCCAGTCAGCTTCGTCTTCTGCCGAAGCGAAGGCTCGGTCTCCACGGAAGCCACCTGTGGGGTCTCGATTTTCGTCCAGGTTGGCAAGGTACGTTTGCAGTGTGAGTCGCTCGTAGAAAATGACATCACGTGCTGCCACTGTTTCTTTTGTCTCGACGTCGAAAATCTTCCATGCGGTGTAGTGTTTTTCGATGCCCAGGTGTAGTCCCCACTGTGCGCGTTGAGAGAATCGTCCTGCTCGTGCAGATGGAGGTCGGTACTGTACCATGCAGAAGACTCGTAACATTTTTGTGCTGCCCAATTTTCCTGTCCACAGCAGATGCGGTGATGTGTTGTTCGGGAGTGACGACGAAGAAAGCAAGTTGTGCAGCATCACGGCGTGGTCCATTGCTTCGGGCCACTGGTGGTTGGGTAGCCGCATGCCACGTAACAGTTTCCGCATGGTGTTCTGGAGGGTCCTGTTCATCCTCTCTGCTACACCCTGCTGTTGATGGGCGTAGGGAAGGGAAATGAGTCGCTTGATTCCTCTCTCTGCCAGATACTGCTTGAACCTTCGTGAGGTGTATTCTCCTCCCCCGTCTGACTGGAAGCTCTTTAGTTTGACGCCCGATTCCCTTTCTGCGACGGGGAGCCAGGCGACGAACGCTTCGAACGCCATATCCTTGCTTGGAAGATTCAGGTGCCAAACGTAACGTGTCGCGGCGTCGATGAACGTGATTGTGTAATTGTACGCGTTCTGCCCCGGCTCGCGATTGTACAGGATGTCGCTGTACACCTTCTCGAGTGGCGCGTAAGCTGGTGCGCTTGGGTTATGGTGAGACGCGAACGGTCGATGTGGTAAGTCAGCTTCAGGGCAGGTGAAGCACGTTCCTCGTACTCGTTGAAGTTCTCTTCCATCGGTCAGTAGTAGTGAGTCCTTGTCAAGTACTCCTGCTCTTATCGTATTGTTTAATACTGTGTTGCTTGGGTGTCCCATCCTTGCGTGCCAGGTGCTTTCGTCAGCGCGATGTCCGGGTGATCGTCGGTACAGTTCGGAGTTGGAGTAGAAGTTGGCACTGAAGTTGGCGCTTCGATGAGCTTCTCGCGGTGCTGGGTGTAGTTGTTGCGCGGGTGTTGGTGGTGTGTCGTCGACGAGGAGCGGTGCCGTTGAAGGGCCAGCGATTGGTGTTGTCGTTCCTGCTGCTACCGTTGATAGTTCTGCTACTACCGATGTTGTCTCTGCTGCTGCCGATGTTGTCTCTGCTCCTGCCGATGTTGTCTCTGCTGCTGCCGATGTTGTCTCTGCTGCTGCCGATGTTGTTTGAATTGTTGCGAACGCCCTTGTTCTTTTTGCCTCAGGGATGGTGTGTGAATACCAGAAGCCTTCTGGACTGAAGTCTGGATCAAGGTCTGGAGGGTGGGTCCAGGAGGTGAAAGTGACGATGCCGTCGCTGTCTGCTGTGCCGAGATCTGGGACAAAATCAAGAACGAAGACGTTGTTTTTGAGGATCGCCTTTCCGATGTAGAGGCCGCCCTTCCCGTGGTACAGCTTGAATTCCTGGGTGGTGCTATCTGCTTCGAGGTGGATGCCCTTCGCCATCAACTGACTGACGCTCAGTAAGTTGTAGCCGAGGCCTTCTGCGATTAAAACCTTGGACATCTGTAGAATGACATTTGTCTCTCGTGATTGAAGTTGTGCCACGCCTTGTCGTCGTGTGCGCAGATTTTGATTATTGGCGACGGTGATGACTACTTCGTGTTGAAGTTGATACTCTCGCTGCACGAAGCATCCCGAAGAACACATGTGTTGTCCGCAGCAACTGTCCAAGAACCACGTGTCCTTCCCGGATGGCTCGCTCTGGGCGATGGCTGCGTACGTTGGATTCGGTTGAAGTGACTCGCGGCGAGGTGTGGTGTTGTCGAGTTGTTCTTCCGGTGAGTAGTGTGGTGGTGACTCCGTGATGCAGGAATCGGTCAATTTTGCCATGCAACTGACAATATTCCTTGCTCCTTGTGCAGGTGGAGTTGTTGACGGTTGCGACTGACTCGTGGGGTTCGCCTGCGTCGATGCCACTTGGCTGCTTGAGGGTCGGAGCTGCCGTTGCGGTGGAGTTGACTGTTGTCGATTCGGGCAGTGTGTGCGCGGGTGCCCTGACGTCTTGCAGATGTGGCAGAAAGGAGGTACGGACTTCGGTTGTTGTTGTTTGTAGTTGTTGTAGCGTCGCTGAGTGTGGAACGCAAATTCCGGTGCTGATATCTTCTTCTTGTGTCGTTCTTCTTGCAGGTCCATGTCTTGCTGCTCGGCATGGATTTCGGCACAGAGTGCTGCTTCGGAGATTCTTCCGTGGGCTCGGAGAATGGCCTTTGTGGCGCGCCATTGAGGACCAAGGCCACCGATGATGACTGTCACGAAGGCGTCTTCAGAAATCGACCCCCCGCATCGCAGAAGCTTGTCGCGCAACTCGCGACATCGGCTGGTATACGCCATTCCTTTCTCGCCTGGTTTCATTTCGACCGTTGTCAGTTGCGCCATTAACCGACTTTGATTTACGCTGTCTGTTGCTTGATACAGACTCTTCAAGTGGTTGTACGCGAGCTCCGCGGAGTTGCCGTAACCCCGGTAAGACCGTATGTTTTGCTGTTGAGTTGGGGTGATGTTCCTCAGTAGAATCGTGTACGCCATCATCGACTGATAGGTGTACTGCTGCTTCTCATACTGTGTGCCGTTTGTTGGGTATGGCAGGGATCCGTCGAAGAAGCCAAGTATCTGCGCGCCTTCCATCATTAATTCGAATTCAAACGACCAGGTGAAGAAATCCTTTCCATCGAAAGGCCTTGACGTCTGCATCTTTAGAACGTGCGCGAACTGCGACTGAACTTGCAGTGCGTCCAGTGACTTTTCTTGTCCAGGTGAGGGCTGCGGGTGTGGCATGAAGCTGATGGACCCGCGCTCGTACGGAGCAAAGGTAGGCTGCTGCTGTTGATTTCCTCGTGCGTATGATGAGCCGTCGAGACTCATGGGAGTTGCTCCGTTGTTGTTGCTGTTGTGTGACTGCGCAGGTGCCGATTACTGGTGTTGCTCGTAGAAGGACATGAAGGAGAAAAATTTCTCCATCATGCTCTGGTCGAAGTCTGCAGGTTGATTCGCTAGAGTCTCGGTGGATGTTGCCCTGGGTCTTGTTGCCGTACCCTCCTCTGTTTGTAGGCCAGAGGCAGGAGGTGGAGTAGGAGTAGTGCCCTGGGAGCCGTTGGAGGAGCTCCTTTCCTTTTGTGTAGCCATGCTTGTTGATGCTGTTGGTATTTTAATAGAAGTCGAATTCTCCCTGACTGCTCTCATACCATGTTGGGCTGAGAAAGCCCTTAGGATCTTTTACAGGGATGAACTCTGGGTAGGACTGTAATAGCGGAAGCGTTTAGTGAAGAGATTGTGAACCACCTTGCGCTAGTATGTGAGGGCAAAGTAAGTTAATTAAAACAAAGAGATACAAGATTATATATAAGAGTACAAGGAATACGAAGAGGTACGGTTGTAACTACTTTTACTGTTGCTGTTGCGGTTCGATACAGTGACGACTCGGGCAACTGCTCTGTAGCGAGTCAGTTGTGTGTCCTTGCTGTCGCGCTGTATTTGTCAGGTCAAAGGTCGCCAGGGCCCAAAATTGGTTTAGGCCTACCCTTACAAATCAGGGTTCCAGCCCCTCCTGAACCAGACCCCTAGGGTAAAAATTTCCGTACCCTGTTTGCAGCAGGGTAAATCAACCACTAGCCTGATTTGAGCAGGGTAGTTTTAGGCTATGCCTGTTTATGTTTCTGTTTTGAGAGTTAAGTTATATTTATTGGCATAAACAAGTAGCACATTCAGAGTCCATGAAGTATACACAAGCAACACATGCACTGCACAACACACCTCCCCGATGCCACCCCCACTGCCTACATCTTCTTCTACAATTGGGTCTGCGAAGCTCTGTTGGGGTCAAACCTTCGCCTCAACGTGTTGACAATGGCGAGATTCAAGAATGTGTTGGCAGACCTGCGCGTGGTCACAAGCGACAACGGGTGTTAAGGGGGGTGTTGTACGTTTTGTCACCACGCGGACTATGGTCTGTTTCGCGTTAGAAAAGTTTCGGTAAAAGGGTAGTGTACACCAAACCCTGATTACGGCAGGGTAACCTAAAAACCTATCAGGGTAAAATAAAACATGCTCTTTTAAGAGAAGGGTAACTATTGTGCAATCCTGATTTTGGCAGGGTAATCCTGAAAAAGCGGCCGGCCCCCAGGGTAATCAGGGCGTTTTACCCTGATATTTTGGGCCCTGAAGGTCGCTGACCTTTGACTTTCGCGTAACCTCCAGCAGTTACTTCAACCTCCGAGGGTTGACTCGCTGGTGCCTCGATATGCTTTGCTTCGCTTGTGCCTTGGTGTTTCGACACGACAGAGGCGCTTAAGACCGGTTGTTTCCAACACCATCTACCGTAAGATACTCTCAATGCCCTGTTCGTGTTCATGCAGCAAATGCATGGTGTAAATTTTCTGCCAACATTTGACAGTCAGGAATGGTAATTGCAGTGTGTTAAAGCCCACTACCCGAACTGCAAAACCGAGAGGCAAACTTTGCACACACTGCCTCCGGGACCACCGGTTATCAAATACTTCCTTGCAAAACCGAAGCAGCCGTCGGGTAGCACAGGCTTGGGAACAGGTGAATGCAGCACCCACGCACGAGGGGACTTGGGGCTGGGGTTCACACTTGCGAAGACGTAAATCTGGTTTGTTGCGTGAGCAGTGGCAGCTGCAGAGGGGGAAAGTGAGTGCGTGGGGGGGAAAGGGGTTGAACGACGGGGGGGAAAAGTAAGCAGGGAGGAGGAGGGGCGAGATCAGGGGGAAAGGTGACCGGAGGGGGGGAACGGGGTGAGCAAAAAGGGAAAGCGAGTGAGTAGGACGGAAAGAGGGGTAACAACAGAGCGACAGTGAATGAGCGGTGGGGAAAGAGGGGTGAATGGAGGGGGTAAGAGAGCGAGTGGAGGGAAAAGGGTGAGCGAAGGGAGAAAGAAGGGTCCCCAGAACGGACAGGGCAGGAGTACAGAACATGACACAGGGAGACGGGGACAGGACACAGGGAGGAGAGCGCAGGGTATAGGGAGGCGGGAACAGACAGGTACAGCGAGGCAGGAACAGGTACAGGGAGGCGGGAACAGGTACAGGGAGGCGGGAACAGGTATAGGGAGGCGGGAACAGGTACAGGGAGGCGGGAACAGGTATAGGGTAGCTGGCACTGAGGAAAGGTTGACCGAAGAGAGAAAGACAGCCCGAGGTGGGATGAGGGTTACAGGAAAGGGAGAGCGATCTGGAAATTAGAAAGGGGGGGTGGGCGAAAGTGAAAGGCCGGTTTGACGGGGGAGGAGAGGAGAGGGGGACGTTGGGAGGATGAAACGGGGGGGGGGAAGAGAATTGTGAGAGAGATGTAATGGAGGTGAGGGAGGGAGAGAGAACAGACAACGGCGAAAGAGTAAGGGAGGGGGGGGGAGAGGAAGGGATGAAGGGGTAAGGGGTGAGAATGAGAAAATAAACCCTGGGTAACTCTCGCGCTCTGCCACTGTAGGTTTGAATTCACGTTGTGGGTCACCACCCCGATTCGCCAAAGTCACCAGAGGCTGCGCAGTCAATAACATGTCTAGTGTGTGCTGAAATACTGCCAAGGGCATTCTGGGCTGTTTGGCATGAAAAAGGACTGTTTCCGTGGGACAGTAATTAAGTTCGTGATGGCTCAAACATGCGTTTGGAACTCTTCTCGCGGCTGCAAGAAGCTAGTTTTGAGACGCCTCAAAACGGCTCAAACATGCGTGAGGGCATCTTTTCGCAGCTGCAAGAACCCATGGCGACTGGAGTGCGACGGGGCCGCTGGTCAACACGATCGCGAAACTCTAAACACAGAAAAAGGAACTTTCAAGAAATTCTCAAAAATCTCCTCTACATCTTAGCATATAGTTCTCATCCGCAGGAGCACTACTACTACTCGCCATGGTAGTACGACCTGAACAATGGAAGATTCTAATCATTAGGGTTCTTTGATCTGTCCCCGTACAAAAAATGAAAACATTCAGATCAAAAGCGCTAAAGTACCAGTCTCACTTTCAACGTCATCTGCCTAGATCGAGAATCTGCTAGGCCATCCTCACTGGCTAAGGGCGTATTTCATTTTGCGACGTCAACATTGTTTTGATTTCTACCTAAATCGCTCGCTGGGCTCCAAAATGGACTTCAGCGAATCGAAAAACAATCTGTTTCGTCTCGTTGAAAAACTCAAACCCGTCACGAATAGTTACGTTCGACGTCTTCGCAATCACACGAAGTTTAGTGTTCTCGAGAATGTGAACACCCTTGCCAAACGAGCAGAAACCGGTTACCAGAACAAAGTGCAGAAATTCATCGTCCAAATTCAGACTACACCTATAGCAGGAACCGCAATTCCCTAGAAGTCACCAGGAACCGCTGTCGACGCTAATCAACGTGTCAGCTGCCATGCGTTGCGCCTTAGGGCCAATCGCCCCACGGCGCGCCTACCACCAACCTCGCACAGCCTTGCGCCATTCTCTGGGGCCAAGAACTGGCGGCTTTTGGGCCGTAGATTTAGGTTCGAGGGGGTCAATACGAAGACCGAAACAATCGAACGAGTTGACGAGCGGATAAGATTTGGCTTTAGTACGAAACATACATCCCTGCCCTTCGGACGAGGGGAATCGCTTTCCGCGATTATTTCTCACCCTCGAGAATCTATTTTCTCGATTGTTCCTGATTCTCCCTCTTTCTGGACTCAGATAACTTGAGTCCGTCGTGATGCTGTTACGATTCTTCGCAAAATCGAGTTGTCGTGCTCTCAGACCTCGTAACCAGATCTGCCACATCTTCCTACTGTTCCGGGCTAATTTTGTGAGGATCACTTGAACGCTATCATTGCAACGTCGTACCTGCTTCTCATTCCCGAGCAACAAGTCCCTTTTCACCGGTGACCATAGGTGCGTCGATTCTGCAATTTGTAACTTGTATTGCAGAGGCGTTTCTCTAGAGCCTAATCAACATAGTGGCTGCATAAGCTCTTCCTGATTTCATTCTCTCCTCCTCCTCCTCCTCCACCCCTGATCTCTCTCATTCCTCGTTGTGACTGCAGCTTGAAGCAGCCATGGCAGCAAGTAACGACGACATGGCCACTCTTGAGGAAAAGCTGATTATCTGTCAGCAGACCAAGAAGCATGCAGACGATGGTGAGTGGACGGACTAGGTGGTGAAGGAATGGGATGAAAGAATTGTGCTCGGATCCCTCTTTCTTACTTCTGGGAGGCAGGTTCTATACTTTTTCTCTTCTCCGCTTTGTGGCACTCATAAGTGTTTTTCATCCCTGAGTATCTGCTTCAAAACGCTCATTGGTGCCGGAGGTGGTTTGAGTGCAAATCTCGTCTAGGATCATAAGTTTCGGTTACAGCAGGAAATGCCGAGAACAGAATCCATACACAGTTTGCAAGCACAAGCTTTGCAAATAGCGTGTCTCTATTCTGTGCCGTTTTTTTACCCATGCATATCACGATTGAACTCAAGATCACCAAAGTACTCAACCACTCCCGTTATCTGTCAACGCCTCTTTACCCCAACAGGGTTGTGGAACAAACCCTGCTCGAGCTGCGCAGCCAATCAACAGAAGTTGGGCTGCTGCGTGTTCGTTTTGCGCATTCATATCACGTATGAGCTCAACTCACCAAGCTATCCAACCATTCTGGTTATCCGCCCACGCCTCCCCGAACAGAGTTTACTACGGTTGTGGAGCAAGCCCTGCTCGAGCTGCGCAGCCAGTCAACTGAAATTGGGCTGCTGCGCGAGACATTGGCTGCCCTGCGTGCAGTGAATGTTGAGCTGGTCACACGGATGAAGGGGTTTGAGCTCATGGAAGCTAGGCTGAGTGACCATGAGCAACTGGAGAGAAGGGTTAGAGAGTTTGAGAAGCTGGAGGAGATTAGGTTCAAAGAGTATGAGAAACTGGAGCATAGGGTCAGGGATTATGAGAAACTGGAGAGTAGGGTTAGGGAGTATGAGAAAATGGAGGAGAGGGTTAGGGAGTATGAGAAAATGGAGGAGAGGGTTAGGGAGTATGAGAAAATGGAGGAGAGGGTTAGGGAGTATGAGAAAATGGAGAAGAGGGTTAGGGAGTATGAGAAAATGGAGAAGAGGGTTAGGGAGTATGAGAAAATGGAGGAGAGTAGGGTCAAAGAGTACGAGAAACTGGACATTAGGGTCAGGGATTATGAGAAACTAGAGAAGAGGGTTAGGGAGTATGAGAAACTGGAGAGGGTTCAGGAGTATGAGAAACTTGAGAGTAGGTATCTACGACTGCATGAGAAACTGGACGCATCGAGGAAAGATTCGGACCACTGGGAAGCGAAAATGAGGATGTGGAAGTATAAAGCTGAGAAACTCGAGGCAGCGGCGAACGAATCAGCCAGCTTGAAAGGGAGCGTGAGAGAGTTA
This sequence comes from Closterium sp. Naga37s-1, assembly GCA_947471745.1. Classification (NCBI taxonomy): domain Eukaryota; kingdom Viridiplantae; phylum Streptophyta; class Zygnematophyceae; order Desmidiales; family Closteriaceae; genus Closterium; species Closterium sp. Naga37s-1. The sequence goes on along the minus strand of CANJKZ010000918.1, from coordinate 383,485 downwards.
CAGGCTTTGGTGGCGAGACTTAAGCAGGAGATAGGGTATCTGGAGGAAAGGATTCGGGAACCTGGGCCTTCGGAGATGCTGGTCAGGAATCTGAAGAAAGACCTGGAAGAGGTACAGTGGGGGGATCAATGAGAGCATGTGCACAAGCTCATACATGCGTGTGAGAATGCAAATGTGTGCGCACTTGCATGTGCGAGATACACTTACGGAGCATTTGCATATGGGGCCATGCATGCAGCACGCCCCTGTTGCATGAATATTTTTTTCTCTCTTTGAAAAACCATCTTTGTTATTTTGGTTTTTCGTCCTTGAACAAGCAACCATCCATGAGGAAACTGTTTTGATGTTTTTTTGGCAGATGACGCAGCAGCGTAACAGGTATTGCCAGCAGCTGAGGAACACCCAAGAGCACAGAGGGAGGCTGCAGCAACAAATGATGGAAGCCCGAGACATGACTCTTCAGGCAAGTGAAAAAATACCGGTATCCAACTCCCCTAACCTCACTTCAGACTCTCCTCGTCAGCACCATGGTTTGTGGTTCTATGCTGAGTTGCATCTGTCTGCAACAATGCAAGTTAGTGTGTTAACTGCATTCAATGTACTTTTCTGTGCTCCCCGGGTGCTGCATGGCTGCTGGTAAGGGAGAAGAAGGGGAGGACAGGGGGGGTTAGAGGAGGTATTAAAGTGCCTATGCCTGGACATTGATATCCATGTCTCATTGTTTTCCTGCATACCCCGTAGGTTCTGCGTGGCTGCATGGCAGAGCTCAACCAAGTGCCAGCAGTGGGGGTACCGCAGCTGGTGAGCGCAATCAAAGCTCACATTCAGCCAGAGGTGGAGCAGGAAGGAGAGGACTTGGTGGTAGTCGACTCAGACCCCAATATAAAGGAAAATCTGAAACTAGTAGTCGAGACCATCAGGACGCTGCTTGCTGCAGCTCCTCGGATGGCGAGTCTGCATCTGCCCGACTGACTGATTGCCTCAGACTGCGGCGAGCCTTTCTTGTGACTTGGTGGTAGTCAACGATGTCAGAATGAATGAAACAGGAATGATTGACTAGCAGGAGGGTTGGGTACAAATAGGTCAAACCTAACCCTAGAAGTGTTGTACTCCCTAAGGCTAAACCCACTATAGCCTACTCAATATATAAACATATAATGTTTGACACACCCCATAGGCGAAGTGGGAGACAACCAGAGGGTCACAAGACCAGTCAAAGCAAAGCAAAGCAAAGCAAAGCTCAGGGTGGATCTCAAGGATACCACACAAATTCCGAGCACAAGCAAGTGGTTACAAGACCAGTTGACATGCAGTTTGATAATAGAACAAGAGGTACAGTGATCACAACCTAGCAAGTGAAAGCATGCAGGTATATATAGAGATCACAGTACAAGCAGAGTCAAGAAGTGAGCAAGTGAGGGAGAGTAGGCACAAGACCTAGAACAGTACAGAAACGCTGATGGTCACAAGGCTGAAGCGCCTTGGTGAACACATCAGCAGTGTTGGCCCGAGTGGCCACGTAACGCAGACGAAGCTGACCACGCTGCTGCAGCTCTCGAGCAAGGAAAGTAGCGCAGAGCGATGTGCTTCGTTCTGTGCTCCAGTCTGTGCTCCTCACACAAGGCAATGGCTGCCTTGTTGTCGACGTACAGCACTGGAGGAGAACGAGGCCGCTCTCCGAGGTCGGTCAGCAGGTAGGTGAGCCAGCGTAGCTCCTGGGCAGCCATGGCTGTGGCGTAGATCTCAGCCTCACAACTGGAGCTGAGAACAGAGGAAGAGCGTGTAGAACGCCAGGAAACAGAGCCAGAGCCAAGGCTGAAGGTGTAACCCTGAGACGACCGCTGCGTAGCCTGGTCGTCAGCCCAAGAAGCGGCTGAGTGTCCAGTGAGGACAACGTCGCGCCGTCCTCCAAGCACAAGCCCCATGCCCGACGTACTGCACAAGTAGCGCAACACCCTCTTAGCGGCATCCATGTGCTCCTTCCGGTGACGGCCAGGAGCGACATAGCGTGCTAGGATGCTAAGAGGGTAGGCTAGGTCAGGTCGAGTGCAGGTCATCAGGTACATGAGGCAGCCCACAAGCTCTGGATACGGGCCACTCGGCTCTACGGACTCATCCGAAGGCAGAGCTGAGAGCGAGTGACCGGTAGGCAGAGGAGTGGTCTGAGGCGAGGAGTACGTGAAGCGGAAGCGCTGAAGGACCTGCTGCACCATGTGTGATTGAGTCAAGGTGATGGTGCGCTGTGCTCTGTTCCGGGTGATCCGCAAGCCAAGATAGCTTGTCAGCTCACCCAGGTTTGTGCACGTGTGTCTCTTCTGCAGCTCCGACTTCACGTGGGCGAGTGCCTCAGTGTCAGCAGTAGCAAAGACCAAGTCGTCTACGTACACGAGAACGTAGAACGGCGGCAGAGTGGTGTCGGTGCGTAGAAACAGCGACGGGTCAGCAGTAGAAGGAGCAAACCCAAGAGCAGCAAGAGTAGTCCTCAGTGTGTCGTGCCACTCACGGGGCGCCTGGCGGAGACCGTAGACCGGCCGCCGGAGGCTCCACTGGGTACCAGGAGGGAACGACCCAGTGAAGCCAGGTGGGCGGCGCAGCCAGATCTCCTCGTGCAGGGTGCCCTGTAGGAACGCAGTGCTGAAGTCAAGGCAGTGGAGCTCGTAGTCACGCTGAGCGGCGACGTGCAGCAGAACCCGAAGAGTGGTCATCTTCGGGGTCGGGGAGAAGGTCTGGAAGAAGTCAACTCCCTCTCGCTGACTGAAGCCTCGTGCAACGTAACGCGCCTTGAAGGCAGGCGGAGAACCCGGCGGCCGCTTCACCCTGAAAATCCACATGCCACTGACGATGTTCGCCCCAGGTGGGGGAACCTCGTCGACGTAGGTGCCTGTGGACTTCCAGGAAGCCATCTCTGCGTCCATGGCTGTCTGCCACTGAGAGGAGTACTCACCCTCTATCGCCTCTGCGTAGGAGCGTGGGGTCGGGATGTCTGGTGCATCCGGGTCTCCCTCAGGGGCAATCAGCATGGACACGAGATGAGGTAAAGCAGCAGCAAAGCACTCAAACTCCTCCTGTCTGTCCTCAAGGACGTCCGTGCTAAGAGCACACTCACCCCCGACGGACGGAGGACAGACAGACTCAGACTCAGCGACAAGGCTAGCGGCGTAGTCTAGACGACAGGCGGCAGCAAAGTCAACAAGCTCAGCGACTAGAGCAGACGCAGCAGAGGACTCAAAGGTAGGGTCAGTGACAACAGTGGCAAGGAGACGCGCGACAGTAGAACTGGCAGCACGAGTAAGGTCTGACGGCGGGTCGGCAACGTCAGGAAGAGAGGACGCAGGAGGAGACGGCAGAGGGACGCGCTGTGGAGCAGTGGACGGACGCAGGGTCATGTAGTGAGTGCCTAGGACAGGAGGAGGACGCTCACGTGGAGCACGACGACCAGTGCGTGCAGTGCGGACAGGCGACTCTGGACGAGACTCAGAAGACGCAGGACTAGACTCAGGCGACGGAGGACGAGACTCAGGCTCACGACGCTCCGTAAAGCTACCTGTCGGCGCAGTGTAAGGAGAAGGACCAGGCAGTGGAGAGGCAGGCTGTAACTGTGACTGCGACGGGACAGGTGGTGGACTCAGTAGGGGAGGAGGAGTAGGACCAGGAGAGGGCGGGAGACCAAGAACCTGCTGAAGGAGCGGAACGTAGTACGGCCGCAGCCGCTCAGCACCTCCAGTGCCAACCCCCTCAGCAGCTCCAGTCCCAGCAGCTCCAGTACCTCCAGTACGAGCACCTCCAAGACCGGCGGCTCCAGCAGCTCCAGCACCAGCAGCACCACCAGCAGCACCAGCACCTCCAGCAGCTGCAGCAGCAGCAGCACCTCCAGCAGCACCAGCACCAGCAACACCTCCAGCAGCTCCAGCAGTACCAGCAGCACCAGTACCAGCAGCACCTCCAGCAGCGCCAGCAGCACCGCCAGCAGCAGCAGCACCTCCTGCAGCTCCAGCAGCACCAGCACCAGCAACACCTCCAGCAGCTCCAGCAGCACCGCCAGCAGCAGCAGCACCTCCTGTAGCTCCAGCAGCACCAGCACCAGCAACACCTCCAGCAGCTCCAGTAGCACCAGCAGTACCTCCAGCAGCTCCAGCACCAGCAGCACCCCCAGCAGCTCCAGTAGCAGTACCGGGGTCCGCGACGCGAGGAGCGCCACTCCGGAGACTGCAGTGCCGAGCGTACCACTCGCGGAGCTGCAGGGGAGAGGGCAGCGCCCGCCTAGGAGGGGAAGCACTAGTACCAGCTCCAGGAGCGCTCCGAGCGCCAGAAGCACCTCTCCTGAGGCTGCAGTACTGTAAGTACCACTCACGCAGCTGCTCGGAGGAGAGAGCTCCTCCAGGTGCAGCACTCCCAGGCTCAGCACCCCCAGACTCATCACCCCCAGTCTCAGCACCCCCAGGCTCCGCACCCCCAGGCTCCGCACCCCCAGGCTCCGCACGCTCAGGCTCAGCACCCCTAGCAGGACGAGAGTCGACAGCTACCTCGACAGGGTCAACCGGGTCTACCTGGGACACATCTGAGGGAGCGGCACCCTGAGGGGGGAGGGGGTCTACCACAGCAGCACCTGGCGCGAGGAAGAGAGGCGGGGGAGGGAGCGGGGCAGTGCGGTAGGGGAAGAGGCGGTAGTAGGGCACCGACTCGTCAAAAGTGACGTCCTGAGAGGGCAGGACACGGCGCGAGGTGGCGTGGTAAAACTGCCAACCAGACGCGTCCGGGACAAAGCCAAGGAAGACACAAGGAACAGCGCGGGAGGAGAGTTTGTCCGCAGACGTATCGCGGACAAAAGCTCGAGATCCCCAGACCCGAAAACGCGATGCATCGCCAACCTCCCCCGTCCACAGCAGTGTGGGCGAGGTCTCCGGCAAGGAGACACGGGGCCAGATGTTGAGCTGATGCGCAGCGTAGCGGACTGCAAACGGCCACAGAAAGTGGGGGGCAGCCGCATGGATCAAGGAGGTACGAGCGACCTCCATGACCAAGCCAATGCGGCGCTCAGCAACCCCATTCTGCTGTGGAGAGGCCGGAAGCGTGAACGACTGCTCAATGCCATGCTCCGCACAGTAGGCTGCCAAGAGGTCGGAGGAGAACTCACCACCTCTAACAGAGTGCAGACGCAAGACAGGAAAGTCCGAGTGGAACCGCTCGCTGAGCTGGAGACGAGAAGCGCGGATCCAAGGGATCAAAACAGCAGGGACCTCACCCTTGGTGCGCAAGGGGAAGACCGTGGTGTAGCGCGAGAAGTCGTCAACAACGATCAGGAAGTACCGCTCCTGACCCTGTCCACGGACGCGGGCTTTGCCCCACACGTCCATGTGGAGCGTCTGCAAGGGAGCAGTCGTCGGGGGAAACGAGGAGGAGTGACGAGCGGCGCGCTGCCGCCCCTCGACACAAGGAAGACAGGGAGGAGCAGGCGAGGGTGGGAGGGGAGGAAGTACCCGGGGAAGACCAGAGACAAGGTACCGTTTGTGCATGGCACGAAGGCGCTGCACGCACGGGTGACCAAGGCGGTGGTGCCAGAGGACAGTCTCGTGCGCCAGAGAGCGACACGAGCAGGGGGCAGACAACTGACCTGACGCAGACGCAGACGCAGCTACCTGAGGGGACTCAGTGGTCAGTGTGTACAGGTCCGACCCCGGCTGCCTAGTGAAGGTAGCGAGGTGACGGCCCGTCCGAGCGCACGTGCAGTGTGTCACGCGCTCGTAGGCAGGGGTGAACTGGTGGACACCCCCGTCCTGGAGCGCACAACCCGCCACCAAGTTCGTAGAGAACGAGGGGAGGTGGAGACCTGACAGAGTGCCCGACGGAACCGCAGGACAAGGAAGGACAGTGGAGGAGGTCGCAATGACCGGACCCCCAGAGGGGTCAGCAAGGGAGACAGCAACTGGCCGAGCAAGCTGCTCAAGGGCAGTGCGGTCACGAAAGAAACAGCGAGAAGCGCCTGAGTCTAGAGTGAAGGTGTGCAGTGCCTCAGTGGACTCAGTACCAGGGGGCGCAGACTCACTAGCACCTGGAGCAGCAGCCTCACCAGCACCTGGGGCAGCAGACACGTAAGCACCTAGCGCAGCAGCCTCACCAGCACCTGGGGCAGCAGACACGCAAGCACCTAGAGCGGCAGCCTCACTGGTGCGAATGCCCGGGTCGGGCGGAACACGCAGGTACTAATCACCCTCTCCACTAGTAGACAACACATACATGGCGGTGAGAATAGCATCAAAGTCAAGAGCAAAGACATCAATGTTCTTCTTCATCAGATCCCACCAGCGGGGCAGCTCAGTGGCAGTAGGGAACTGAGTGCGCCAAGCGTCGTCGAGGCGGGAGAAGCAGCGCTGTGTGGTGTGCGCCCTCCCACACGTCTGGCCAGTGCGCTCACCAGTGCGGATGACGTACGTGCAGCTAAGGCCACCCCCCCCCCCCCCCCCCCCCCGTGCTGAGAGTACCACTCACGAAGCTCCTGGGGAGAGAGAGTCTGCTGTCCGCCAGCGCCACCACGACCACCACCTCCGCCGCCACCACCTCGACCACCACCGCCCCTGCCGCCGCCTCGTCCACCGCCGCCCCCACCACCGCCCCCACCTCGGCCACCTCCTCCGCTGCTGCCGCCACCACCCCCACCGCTGCCACTAGCCCCTCCTGCCCCGCCACCACCCCCACCGCCTCCACCGCCCCCACCACCGCCTCCCCCGCCGTCACCTCCACCTCCCTTGCCCCCTTTGCCCTTGCCGCTGCGGCGCCAGCTCGGAGCGGACGCAGTCCCGACCTGCTCAGTACCAACTAGGTCGACAGCAGCAGCAGAGGCGACAGAGGGGAGCAGGGGGGAAGGGGAACACCCCTCGAAGAACGGGGTGCGGGGGTCGCCACGAGAGGCAGCTACAGTGACCATGCTAGTCTCGGCTGCAAGCAGTTCCTTCTCGAGCAGGTCAACGGTGAGCTCAGTGGGGCAGCGAGCTAGGAAGTGGTCCCTGACCGCACGAAGAGAGTCAGGGAGACGGGTGACAAGGTGGTAGAGAGTGAGCCAGAGCGGGGGGGAGTGGGTGGCAAGAAACTCAGCGGGCATAGCGGCACGAAAGCGAGCCTCACTAGTGCGGAGGTGCGTGGTGAGGTCAGCGACTGTGGCGAAAGCGGACAGGTCTGGGAACAGGTAGGGGAGCGAGAGACGGCCTAGCGTAGCAGAGGCAGGTGAGGAGTAGCGAGCAACTACAGCAGTGTACAGTGCCTGCGCAGTCTTGTGCTGGCCAAAGTGCTCGCGCTCATCGACCGGCAGGGAGTTGCGAATAGCGAAACGAGCGTGGGCATCACGAGTCTGCCACTGTGAGCGGGCAGTACTGTCAGCAGTAAGAGCAGGGGCAGCAGCGAGGCCTAGTGCGTGATCGTACAGCGAGATGTCCTCCTTGGCAGTGAGCTGGAGGAACAGGTGCAAGTCATCTAGCCAGATTTCAAACTTCACTGGGCGGCCCTCGGCATCAAAAGCGAGAACAATGGGGCTAGCCATAGTAGCAGTAGGCAAAACCCTAAAAGCGGCAGGCAGCGCAACTCAGGGAGGGCGGCTCGGTCCAGAGAGGGCGGCTCAGTACGGGGAGGGCGGCGCGGCTCGGTTCGGGCGGCGCGGCTCGGCTCGGGCTGGGCGGCTCGGTTCGGGCGGCTCGGTTCGGGCGGCTCGGTTCTGGCGGGGCCGTGGCGGTTGCGCGTGGGGCGGCTCGGTTCTGGCGGGGCCGACGGGGCCTCTAAGGGGGGCGGACGCGGGGCCGACGGGGCCTCTAAGGGGCGAACGCGGGGCCGACGGGGCCGCTAAGGGGCGGCTCGCGGGGTCGACGGGGCCGTAAGGGGCCGCTAAGGGGCGGCGCGCGGGGTCGACGGGGCCGTGAGGGGCCGCTAAGGGGCGGCGCGTGGGGTCGACGGGGCCGACGGGGCCGCTAAGGGGCCGTGCGCGGGGTCGACGGGGCCGTAAGGGGCCGCTAAGGGGCGGCGCGCGGAGTCGACGGGGCCGTGAGGGGCCGCTAAGGGGCGGCGCGCGGGGTCGACGGGGCCGTGAGGGGCCGCTAAGGGGCGGCGCGCGGGGTCGACGGGGCCGTGAGGGGCCGCTAAGGGGCGGCGCGCGGGGTCGACGGGGCCGTGAGGGGCCGCTAAGGGGCGGCGCGCGGGGTCGACGGGGCCGTAAGGGGCCGCTAAGAAGGGGCGCACGAGGGCGCTGGGGGGAGGCGCTCGAGGGCGCTCCGACAGTAGAGGCGCACGAGGGCGCTAGTAGTCAGTCAGCAGTGGTGGGCCCTAAGAAAAATCGGTCCTAGCGGAGGACCTGCTCTGAAACCATGTCAGAATGAATGAAACAGGAATGATTGACTAGCTAGAGGGTTGGGTACAAATAGGTCAAACCTAACCCTAGAAGTGTTGTACACCCTAAGGCTAAACCCACTATAGCCTACTCAATATATAAACATATAATGTTTGACAAACGATAATCACTAGATATTGTCATGGATAATCATGGATAAATTCTTATGTGTTACTACCATGCTCTTTTCAATGTGTTAAATGTGCGCGTTATATGATTAAATTGTCAGGGCATGCAGGGATGTATGCCAGATCCATCTGCCTACACTGTCACATCCATGTAGCATCATACGGTACATTTCTCTGGTTCTCAGGGGAATAGGCAATGTGACCATTCTTTACTGACAACCTAAACGAGTAAAGTCAGGAATGTACACACAAGTGAAAGCGAGTGTGCTATACTGCAGCACAACTTTCCGAGCTCTCCCAACCCAACCCCGAGAACATCACCACCAGCTAGTGTGTTAGGCCCGACGGCCTAAGTCCGCTAAAGAATTAGCGGGGCCGACTAAGTCGAGGATGAAACGCGGTGGAAGACTTTGGCGAAAGAATTATTGGCGAAAGAATTATTGGCGAAATAGGCGAAGAAGTTACTTAGTAATTGAAGAAGAGTTGAATGAGACTTGATTGATTATGGCAAGTACAAGCAAGGTTGATATAACATGCAAGATCGAATGTCGGAAAGTACTTCGTGGGACTAGGAATTGAAGGCAAGAAAAGTAGAGTGCCACGTGGCACTAGGAAATCAAGGAAGATAAGGATAAGGGTGAGTTGGAAAGTACTGTTCGGAATGAACAGTAAATCCCCCCTTAACACTACCCCCCTCCCAAGGAGGCGACGTCCGCGGCGCCTGCAGACTGGAGGTACGCTTGGAGGCAAGCGTTGTCGGGAGACAGCGAGGACGAATGAACCCAGCTGTCGTCTGCTGCGTCGTAACCACGCCAACGAACCTAGAAGTCGATGAAAGGGACACCTCCCTGGAGACGGCGACGGTGCCTGAGGATGCGCTGGATCTGGTAGTCGGGCTCGTCGGTGTCAACAGCTACCGGCAGTGGAGTGCGGTCACGGCCCGAGAAGGTGGCGTTGGGATCGGTGTAAGGACGAAGAAGCGACACGTGGAATGACGGGTGCATGCGGAAATGAGCGGGAAGGCGGAGGCGGTATGCGACTGGACCAAGTGCGCGCTCAATGACGAATGGACCAATGAAACGTGGACGAAGCTTGCTGTCCTGTGGCAGTCGGAGGTTGCGGCTATCCAAGAGAACACGGTCGCCGACTGCGAACGACACCTCACGACGACTGCGGTTGGTGGTGCGTGCCATGCGTGCATTTGCGAGCTCAAGGTGCTTCCTCACGTGATCATGAATGAAGGTTTGATGCTGATGGAAGTTGTCCGCACGAGGGACAGTGGGTGTGAGATCGACACGAGTGGGGACATTGGGGTGCTGACCGTACAGTGCGAAGAACGGTGACATGCCTGTGGACGAGTGGTGCGTGTTGTTGTATGCGAACTCGGCCATGCTCAGCTTCTTGTCCCATGCGGCTGCGTCGTGCATCGTGATGCTGCGAAGGATCTGCTCCAAGGTCTGGTTCACACGCTCAGTCTGTCCGTCTGTCTCTGGATGGTACGCTGACGACATGGCTAAGCGAGTCCCAAACAGTGCGAAAAGCTGCTTCCAGAACTTCGAGGTGAATCTAGGGTCGCGGTCGGAAATGATGGAATCTGGAACCCCGTGTAGTCGGACTACGTTATCTACGAACAGCGTCGCGGCTTCCTCTGCTGTGACCTTGCCGTGCGTGGGGATGAAGTGCGATGCTCGAGAAAACTTATCCACTACCACGAAGATGGCGTCGTGACCCCTAACTGTGCGCGGTAAAGCCATGATGAAGTCCATGGTAACTACCTGCTAGGGGCGGTCGGGCGGTGGAATCGGCTGCAAAAGTCCTGCCTTGCGCTGGCAAGAGGACGTACGCTGACACGTGTCGCACGAGCGAATGTAATCCTCTACGTCTGCTGCAAGCCCGGGCCAGTAGTACGTGCGACTAAGCGTCTTAGCCGTCTTATCTGCTCCAAAGTGACCTGCGCTAACTACATCGTGCGCCTCGGAAAGAAGAAGCTGTCGAAGAGGGCGGTAGGCTGGAACCCAAATCCGTGTGGTACCCTTCCGTATGTAGACACTACCCTGCACCTCTGCTCCTGCGGGCGGCTGCGGTGTGAAGTCGGGATCTTCTGTGTAACCGTGCTCGAAGAGTGCTGTGAGAAGTGGGTGGCCGGCAGTAACTGTGAGACTAGCGAGCTGGCAACTAGGGCGAGTGAGCGGATCTGCTGGGTTGCGAACGCCTGGCTTGTACTCTATCCTGTAGTGGAAACTCCCCTCCATGAACTCCATCCATCTAGCCTGGCGACGACTCAGCTGCGGCTGCGACTTGAGGAAGCGAAGCGAGCAATGGTCCGTGCGTATAACACTATCTGCCCCCTCTAGGTAGCACCTCCACACCTTATACGCATGGATGATCGCGAGCGCCTCCTTGTTGTGAATCGGATAGTTCAGCTCCGCTCCCCTAAGCTTACGCGACTCGTACGTGATCGGCTGCAACCCGCGTCCCTGGTCCTGAAGAAGCACTGCTCCTATGGCCCGATCTGATGCGTCGGTCACTACAACGTATGGGCGAGTGGGATCTGGGTACAACAGTGTCGGTGAAGACGTGAGCGACTGCTTCATCTGCTCGAACGCCTGCTGCTGCGCTGGACCCCAATCGAAATCTACGCCCTTCCGAAGTAGGTCGGTGAGTGAACTAGCGATCGATGCGTAACCCTGAACGAAACGACGATAGTAATTGGCGAATCCGAGAAAGCTCTGCAACTCCTTGACTGAGGTCGGTGCTACCCAATCCTGTACTGCTGCGATCTTCTTCGGGTCGGTCCTAATGCCACTAGCGGATACGACGTGTCCTAGGAACTCGACCTCAGGAAGAAAGAACTCGCACTTTGACTGCTTCGCGTACAGCTTCTCCTTCCGTAAGACCTCGAAGACCTTCTGCAAGTGCTGCATGTGCTCCTCTTTCGTCTTTGAGAAGATCAAGATGTCGTCTAGGTAAACCACGACGAACGAACCTAGGAACTCGGAGAGGACAGTCTTCATGAGCGTCTGAAACGTCGCTGGGGCGTTGGTCAAACCGAACGGAAGAACCCTGAACTCGTACAACCCCTGCTTCGTACGAAACGCCGTCTTGTGCTGGTCCTCTGGAACTACACGAATCTGGTGGTAATCGGAACGAAGGTCGATATTTGAGAAGACTCTAGCGCCCTGCACTGCATCGAGAAAATCCTCTACTCTCGGCACCGGGAATCTATTCTTGACGGTGGCGGCGTTCGGTGCGCGGTAATCTATGCACATCCGTAACCCTCCGTCTTTCTTGGGTGCGAAAAGGATCGGTGCGGCCCAAGGCGATCTAGATGGCTGTATGAAACCCTGTGCGAGAAAGTGCCTAACCTGCTGCGTCATCTCCTCTGTCTCCGCTGGACTCAACCTCCACTGCGGCTTCGCTACTGGCCTACTCCCCGGCTCTAACTCTATCCGATGGTCGACTGCTCGGCTAGGAGGTAACCCTGGGGGCAACTCGTCGGGGAAGACGTCTCTAAACTCCGCTAAGAGTGCACTCACTTCAGCAGGAAGAGTTGTCTTATCGCCAACTGCTGCGCTCCCTCCTTTCCCCTCCTCAGCTTCCACCTCCTCAAGGAAAACCGCGAAGATCCGCGCTGCACGCTTCACTAACTGTCGCACACGAACAGCATTAATGATAGCTGCGGAGGATGTGGCCGAATCGCTCCACTGTGGCAGCTCCCGGAACTCGCCATCTACCTTGACGCTGCAGCTTCCCTGAGCCCAATCGAACTGAGTACTGACCGTCCGCAACCAATCTCTACCGAAGATGAAGTCGTAACCGTCCAGCGTCGCAGAGTCGAAATCACGCCTAACTGTGATGGGTCCTAGCACTACGCGCAACTTGCGAATGACCGGTCCTATGTGGAGAGGCGTCCTATCTACCATGCGTGCATCCTTGAAGTTGACTGCCGGATCTGCTTCGAGATGGAGACGACTAACTAACGATGAAGACACGAACGAGTGGCTAGCTCCGCTATCTACGAGAATCTTAACAGGAACTCCGCGAAGCTTCCCTAGAAGCACGACAGGTCGGTCAACAGTGTCTACCTCGTTCTCCGTAGATGACTGCTGCAAAGCCGTCTCCTCTACGTTGGTAGACGTGGCGGGTACGGGAACCTCCACACCAGCTAGCGACCCGCTATCTACTGGCGGTCTCCGTTTCCCTGCTGCCGTTCTTTAAGCTGTGGGCAGTCCCGCTTCATGTGTCCCGGCTTTTTGCAGTAGTGACAGTTCCCCCTAAAACTCGTCTTCTGTGAGCCGTCACTGTTAACTGCACCAATCTCCATGGGCGATGGTCCGTCCCTCGATCGAGCGTCGTTGATTGGTCTGTTGTATCCCCTATCGCGATCGTCACGACCCCGTCGACTTCGTACTGCGTCGACGCGTTCTGCGGCTGCGACAACTAACTCGAAGGTGGACAACCCGTGAATCGCTATAGCTTCCGCTATGTCCGGCTTCAACCCTTCGAGGTAGCGATCGCGCATCTCTGCTTCCGTGATGTCATCTATTTCGTTGCAGATGCTCAAGAACCGTCGTGTGTACTCCTGGACGTTTCCTATCTGCCGGAAATGACGCAGACGCTTCCTAGCAGCTTCGGAGGCGTTCACCAAATCGAACCTACTTTTCAGCGCCGCTTCAAATCCTTCCCATGTGGTCGGAACCGTGGTAACACCCAAAGCTAAACTCCCTAAGCTCGAAGTTGCAGCTGCATGCCCCACGCCCTGTTGATGCCCGTCTGTCTGAGCCCTTCTTACAGCAGTTTGCGTGAGTCGGCGCCACCACTCCAAGGCCGGGCCCCTCAGCAGCGTAACGGAGTACTCGATCCGCTGCTGCGCGTCCGCCTCTTGCACCCCGCTCGCGCCGAAGTAGTTGTTCAGCATGAAGAGCCACGTCCGCACGTTCGCGTCGCGTTGACTTGGGTCGAACGACTCGGGTTTCTGCGGCTGGAGTGCGCTTCGACGTTCTGGCAGCGCTTCCGCGCCAGTCGACGTGTTGGGCGCAAGAGTTGGTGCAGCATGACGATGGGGGTTAGAAGCCAATTCACGAAGCTGTTAAATTTCAGCTCGTACCTCACGATTTCCAACGTCAACTCTTGAAGTTGGCGCATGAGTTCGGCAAGCATGTTGTGTCAGAATGTTATAATTGTCTAGCCTGCAGTGGGGTACTCCATAGTGAGTACAGCCCAATTAGGGTTTGCTATATGTGTCCAACTGCTTGCTAGTGAACATCCTCCTTTCTTCATTCTTTCTTTATACTACTACTTCTGACATGCTATCAGAGCAGGTCGATCCCCTTGGGTCGATCCTGTGGGTGGGCCCAGCACCTCACTGCTTCCGCTGCTACTGCTACTCTGTGTGTTGCACGCCCCGTGGCGTGCGACGGATTTTTCATCCCGCCGCGCGCTCGGAGCGTGCGGCGGTTTTCTGCCCGCCGTGCGCCCCGAGGCGCGCGGCGGTTTTCTGCCCGCCGTGCGCCCCGAGGCGCGCGCCGGTTTTCTGCCCGCCGTGCGCCCCGAGGCGCGCGGCGGCTTTCTGCCCCGTCACTCCGCGCGTCGCTCCCGGGAGGCGCTGCGACGGGCGACGGGGACCCGCGCGTCGCCCCCCGTCACCCGTCGCGGCCTGCGCGACCTGCGTAGGGCCCGCGCGCGGCCCGTACAGCCTGCGCGCGGCCCGTACGGGCTGCGCCAGGCCCGCGCGCGGCCTGTACGGGCTGCGCCAGGCCCGCGCGCGGCCCGTACAGCCTGCGCGCGGCCCGTACGGGCTGCGCCAGGCCCGCGCGCGGCCTGTACGGGCTGCGCCAGGCCCGCGCGCGGCCCGTACGGGCAGCGCCAGGCCCGCGCGCGGCCCGTACGGGCTGCGCCAGGCCAGGGCGCGCCTCGGGCCGCCCGCACGCGGTTCGTACGGGCTGCGCCAGGCCCGTGGGCGCCCTGTTTCCTCTTCCCCTGCGCTGCCCGCTGTCCCCCGTGCTTCTGACGGCGCCCCACCCCTGCTGCTGCCCGTTCTCCTGAATTAGGGTTTGGGGGTGGGGGGTATGGGGGTGCAGTTTCTGTGCGTCGTCCCCTGCTCCTCCTCCTCCGTCTCCCAGTGCTGCAGCTGCCGCTGAGGGGGGTGGGTGTGTGGGAGCCGAAGGAGTGGTACTAGGGGGGTGACGTGCAAGTGGAGTTAGGAGTGAAGCAGTGGGTGTGTGGGGGGTGTGTGGGACAGTTGGAGGAGGTTGAGCGGAGGCTGCTGTCTTGTCGTCCGCAGCACCTGTAGTCCGGGGCGCAATGTCCTGGTAGCCCAGAGAGTCTGCTGCGCCTGTCGCCCGAGGGTCCGTTGCTCCTGTAGCTCGTCGTAGCCCGTGAGCCAGTTACTCCAGTAGTCCGGGGCGCACTGTCCCGGTAGCCACTGTGCCAGCAGCTCCTGTTGCCCGTGTGTCTGCAGCTTCAGCCGCCGTCTCTCATCTTCTCTCCTCTCACAGTCCCTCCTCCTCCTCACTTGCCCGCTGTGATTACCTCTAGCTTTGCTTATAATTGTGAACTATTACTATGCTTGCTTGTTGTGCTGATTACACCCCACTTTGGCTATGGGGGTGTGTCAGAATGTTATAATTGTCTAGCCTGCAGTGGGGTACTCCATAGTGAGTACAGCCCAATTAGGGTTTGCTATATGTGTCCAACTGCTTGCTAGTGAACATCCTCCTTTCTTCATTCTTTCTTTATACTACTACTTCTGACATGTTGCCCATGTCGTGGGGGAGAGCGTGCACGGTTTCGTCCATGTTCGCTCGACGACTCCAAGTCTGCAAGTCGGCACCGCGGGACGATGACGTCGTAGTCTCGTCGTCGACGGTCGCTCGTTGGAAGTCGTTCCCCGCGAAGGCTCTGATACCAAGGGTTAGGCCCGACGGCCTAAGTCCGCTAAAGAATTAGCAGGGTCGACTAGGTCGAGGATGAAATGCGGCGGAAGACTTTGGCGAAAGAACTATTGGCGAAATAGGCGAAGAAGTTACTGAGTAATTGAAGAAGAGTTGAATGAGAATTGATTGATTATGGCAAGTATAAGCAAGGTTGATATAACATGCAAGATCGAATGTCGGAAAGTACTTCGTGGGACTAGGAATTGAAGGCAAGAAAAGTAGAGTGCCACGTGGCACTAGGAAATCAAGGAAGATAAGGATAAGGGTGAGTTGGAAAGTACTGTTCGGAATGAACAGTAAATCCCCCCTTAACATAGCGTGACATAAACAAGTTCACACTGAAAGGTTCATTCGACTGCCAGCGTCAGCTGTCAGTCGAATGAGCTGGCAAGCTGACCGCGGGCAAGGAAAACAATAAACCCCGCATGGAGGGCATGCCGTTCGGGAGCCAAAACCCTAAAATTTTAGGGTTGAGGCTCCCGAACGGGATGCCGTTCCGAATGGGTTTTAGTTTTTTTATGCCCGCGGTCAGCTCGCCAACCAAATTCACACACCTTCGATGTCTTCGTACCAATACTCTGCGTCGACAGGAACCAATCTCTAGAAGATTTAGAGAGAACGCCACTGCACATCAGTCAGCGACCAGCTTCGGGAGTAGATCAGCGCGTCACCTGCCTGTCATGCGTTGCGCCTTGGGGACAGTTGCCTCTCGGCGCGGCGCACCTTCCGCCAGCACAGCCTTGCGCCACGCAATGGACCAAGGGCGGGCGGCAAGTGGGCCCTCGATTCTGGATTAGAGGGTGACCATGTGAGAGCCGACCTCACTGCGGCGGATACCAGGCGAAGAGCTCTGTAGCGAACGCCGGGTTCCGTCATTTCGCTTACACGGCGAAACTTCGATTCGCTCTTTTTCAGATCGGCTGTCCCGCTTCCCCCGCCTAGCGTCTCGTGATTGCCGTTCCTTCATTGTTCCCATTTTCCCTCCGCTTTCAGTCAACCTAGATGACGTCATGAGTTCGTCGTGCTTATGTTACACCCTTGGACTCCAAGACCTTTCTAACCAAAACTGTCACAGATTTTGTCAAATCTACGCGTGCGACACCTAAGCGCTTTCGTCTAGCAGGTCGCGCCTTCGTCTTATTCCCGTCCAACCGATCCTCTTCACCATAGGTACGTCGTTTTGGAAATAAGCCGTGCATTCAAAAACTCGCATAAGACAAAGCAATCGTTTCATGGTTGTACCTTCAGATATGGTCAATATAGTTCCTTCAGTGCTCACCGAAGTTTTCTGCTCACACTAAGCTGCATAGCTAAAACACAAATTATACAAAATTATCATGCGTTTGAATTCACCTCCTCCTCCTCCTCCTCCTCCTCCTCCTCCTCCTCCTCCTCCTCCTCCTCCTCCTCCTCCTCCTCCTCCTCCTCCTCCTCCTCTGTTCTCTCTCATTCCTCGTTGTGACTGCACTGCAGCTTGTAGCAACCATGGCAGCAAGTATAGCCGACTTGACGATTCTTGAGGTGAAACTGAAGAACTGCCAGCAGAGCAGGAAGCAGGCAAACGATGGTGAGTGGACGGGCGAAGAGTGGGGTGCATTTGCTCGTATCATGAAAGGTGGTGAACAGAGGTTGAAGTTTTTTTCTCCTTTTTTTGGGGGAGGTGGGGGGGGCAGGTGGGTAGTAATCTTTTCCACCTCATGGCACTTTTAAGGGTGTTTCAACATTAAGTATTTGCTTCAAAGCTCTTCTTGTGCCTTCTGCACAAAATGCTTAGGTTCAGCAGCAAATGCTGAGAAACAATATTATCAAGTGTTGTGCGAGGACAAGCTTTGCAGGTGTCTTGATTGCGTCTTGTTGTTTTAACCCAGGCATACCACGATTGGACTCAACATCACCAAACTATCCACACCTCTTTACCCCGACAGAGTTAACTCAGGTTGTGGAACAAGCCCTGCTCCAGCTGCACAGCCAGTCAACTGAAATTGGGCTGCTGCGTGACACATTGGCTGCCCTGCGTGCAGTAAATATCGAGCTGGTCACCCGGTTGAAGGGGTTTCAGCTCGTGGAAGCTAGGCTGAGTGAGCATGAGCAACTGGAGAGAAGGGTTAGAGCGTGTGAGATGCTGGAGGAGATTAGGTGCAAAGAGTATGAGAAACTGGAGAATAGGGTCAGGGATTATGAGAAACTGGAGATTAGGGTCAGGGATTATGAGAAACTGGAGATTAGGGTTAAGGAATATGAGGAAATGGAGAGGAGGGTTCAGGAGTATGAGAAACTTGAGAGTAGGGTCAGGGATTATGAGAAACTGGAGATTAGGGTTAGAGAGTATGAGAATATTGAGAGGAAGGTTCATGAGTATGAGAAACTTGAGAGTAAGAGTCGACGACAGCATGAGAAACTGGAGGCATGGAGGAAAGAATCGGACCACTGGGAAGCGAAAATGAGGATGTGGAAGGATAAAGCTGAGAAACTCGAAGCAGAGGCGGAAGAATCAGCCAGCTACTGGAGAGCTAGAGTGAGAGAGTTGAAACGCGAGGTAGAGTATCTGGAAAAAAAGATTCAGGAAGCTGCGCCTTTGGAGATGCTGATCAAGAATCTGAAGAAAGACCTGGAAGAGGTAGGGTTCAGTGCGCATGCATATGCGCAAGCTCATGCACACATGTGCAAATGTGTGGGAGTGCAACAATTGTGTGAGCGTGCAGATGTGTGAGCGTGCAGATGTGTGAACGTGCAGATGCGCGTGAATGTGCAGATGTCATGTGTGAGCGTTTTTTTTGTGCGAGCATGTTTATTACATGTTTATATCTTCCTATCTCTCGTAAGTTTTATTTCTGATGTCGTTTTTCATCCTAAAGCAAGCAGCCACTTACAAGGAATCCAATTTGGTGTGTTCCCACCTTGGCAGGTGTCACAGCAGCGCAACAGGCTGCACCAGCAGCTGAGGAACACCCAGGAGCACAGGGGGAAGCTGCGGCAACAAATGATGGAAGCCCGAGATATGTCTCTTCAGGCAAGTGCAGAAAGTCACAAATCAACCTTCCTGCCCCCATGGTTAGTGATTCTTGCTGTTGCTTCTGTCTGCAATAATGCAAGTCAATGTCCTGACTGCATTCACTGTACTCTTGTGCCTTTAGGGTGTGTTGAAGGTGGGGGGGGGAGTAGGGGTGGGGGGAGGCGTGGGGGAGGGGTGGTTGGGGGAAGTAGAGTGCCTCTGGTAGCAGAGTGCCTCTGGTTGGAGAGTTATATTCATGTCTATCTGTTTTCCCGCATATTCTGCAGGTTCTCTGCGACTGCGTGAGAGAACTCAACCAACTGCCTCCAGTGGGAACTACGCAGCTCATAAGCGCAATCAACACTCACATTCAGCCGGTGGTGGAGCAGGAAGGGGAGGACTTGGTGGAAGTCGATTCTGAGCCCAAGCTGAAGGAAAATATGAAACTGCTTGTTGAGACCATCAGGACACTGCTGGCTGCAGCTCCTCGGTTAACGAGTCTGCATTTGCCCGATTGATCATTTCCAACCGCGCCTTGTGATGTTAGGAGTCACCCTACTCTACACTACAGATACAACTTTATGATAGGATATCTTTTTGTGTGTTTTATCATGATGCTGTTTCCAATGCAAAAGCTATGTACACCAAGTGAAAAAATTGGTGAGGTGCATGCAGGGATGCATGTCAGATACATCTGCCTACACTATCACATCCAATAGCACCACACATTTTTCTCTGTCCTCATGGCACAAAAAACATGAGATCTTAACATTGTTCATTCCTAAACGAATAAAAACTGTACACACGACGTATCATACAAGTGAATGCGAATGCGCTATACTGCAGCACACCTTACAGAGCCCAGCCTCGAGAGAACATCAACGGCTTGCTCGACACGACAGGCTCAATCCAGATCAGCGTGAATGAGGCGAATTCATTCTCCAACCAAATTCACACAGCTTGGATGTCTGCGTTCCAGTACTCCCTGAGCGCCCAAGAACAACTCCCTAGAAGGTTTGAATAACGCCGCTGCTTATCAGTCAGGGACCAACTGTGGGTGTAGATCAGCGCGTAAGCTGCCATGCGTTGCGCCTTGGGGACAGTTGCGTCGCGGCGCACCTTCCGCCATCCCCGCACATCCTTGCGCCACAGGCCCAAGGGGTGGCGGCTTTCCAGCCCTAGATTTTGGGTTAGAGGGTGATCATGTGAGAGCCGAAACTCCCTGCAGCGGGTACCAGGCGAAGAGCTCTGTAGCGAAACTTCGATTCGCTCTTTTTCTGGCTGTCCCGCTTCCCCCGCCTAGCGTTTCGAGATTGCCGTTCCGTGATTGTTCCCATTTTCCCTCCGTTTTCAGTCAACCTAGATGACGTCATGAGTTCGTCGTGCTTCTGTTACCGCAAGATCGCGACAATCGGTTCTAAGACCTTTCTGTCCAGATATTCAATCGGTTTTTCGCGAGCGCCACGTAAACGGTTTCGTATAGCAACGTCGCGCCTTTGTCTTATTCGCGTCCGACCGATCCACTTTACCATAGGTACGTCGTTTCGACGATGATTTATGCAATTGAACTACTAGCATAAGACAAAGCAAAGTTTTCATGGTTGTACCTTCAGATATGGACATATCAATTTCTATAGTGCTCGCTGAAGCTCTCTGCTGAGACAAGGCTGCATAGCTGTAAATGCACATCAGCACAAGATCAACCTTCTTTGAAACCTCCTCCTCCTCCTCCTCCTCCTCCTCCTCCTCCTCCTCCTCCTCCTCCTCCTCCTCCTCCTCCTCCTCCTCCTCCTCCTCCTCTCTCTCTCTAACTCACTCTCACTCTCACTCTCACTCGAACACTCTTCTTCTCGACTGTAGCTTGAAACAGCGATGGCAGAAAGCAGCAAAGGCTTGGCCGTTCTGGAGGAGATAGTGTTGAAGCGTCAGCAGAGCAGGAAGCGGGAAGATGATGGTGAGTGAGGGGAATGATGGGTAGAGGGATGGTGTGAAAGTGATGCTCCTTATTTCTGTGAACAAGTGCGACCAGAGATCAAGTGATGAAGTCATTAGTTATCAGTTAAGTAGGAATCAGGCAGATGAAGGTGAGCCAGCAGAAGAGAGGGGTATGGGAACACGTTGGATGGTTCGAGAGTGCGAGTGTAAAGAAAAGTACGTGGAGAAAAATAACGCAAACAACAAGAATATATTTTTGGTGGCAACTTCTCTTGCCTTTGTTTCTGCTTCTCTCGCTTTCCATCAACTTCTGCCCTCCTCTCTTGTATGGTTTCCCTGAATGAGTGCGTTGGCAGTGCCGCCAAAAAACGGATATAGCTTGCATATCATTTCTGCGTCTCCATCCTCACCCGTTCCATTCAGATTTCAATCACCTGCTCGATGAGTTCCGGCTGCAGCTAAGCAACCAGTGTTCTGAAAACAAAGTGCTGCATGAGACAGTGCTTGCTTTGCGAGAGGAGAAAGGGAAGTTGGAGGCCCGGGTTGAAGGGTTTGTACTGATGGAAGTCACACTCAAGGAGCGAGAGAAAGAGGTTGAGTTGCTACAAGCGAGAGCAGAAGAGGCTGCGAAGTCAAAGGAGAGGGTTATTGAATGTGAGCGCTTACTGGCGGATCGGGCGAACGAAATAGAAACGTTGAAAGCCAAAGTGAAAGAGGATGCAGAGATTTCTCAGCGGCACAAGGCAGAAATGGACGGCCAGGAAGGAAGGGTGAGTTTGGGTCAAAAGGAGATTGAGAAACTGCACGCGAGGGTAAAGGAGCTAGAGGAGGAGCTGGAGTGGGAGGAGCAGGAGGAGGGAGAGTTGGAGGAGCAGGAGGGGGGAGAGTTGGAGGAGCAGGAGGGAGATTGGGAGGCGGAGAGGGAAGTGATAGACTTGACGGAATTGGAAGAGGTAAGTCCGGAGGACGGGGGTAACGGGATGGTGGCAGGCGCGTGTATGTATGAGTGCATGCAAGTGTGTGTCTGTGTGGGTGTGCTCGCGTGCCCTCGATCGTGAGCATGGACACACATCTTCTGCCTACTGTTTTGACACACAAACGCTAGCCGAGCAATCCCCACCCTCCCTTTCCGTTTTGTAGAGGCCAATTCCTGGTTTGCCGCCCTTAATCTCCTTAAAGCAAAGACTGGTTTAGGTACTCGCTTTTATGCTGGAATGTTCTTGGCAGATGACGGAGCAGCGCAACGGGCTGCGTCAGCAGCTGCGGAACACTCAGGAGCATAAAGCGAGGCTGCAGCAGGAACTGATGGAATCCGGAGATAGCGCCCTGAAGGTGAGCAGATAGTGACCCTTTCTCGCGCTCATGATCTCGCTAAGATGCCACATGCCTGTTTTTCCTGTTTTGAACGAAGTGTGTCAGCTTAAAACATGTGTCTATTTTGAACCATTACGTTTCTATTTTGATGTGTGTCTTCTCTGGTCAATGTGTGTCTATCTTGAACAAGGTCGGTCTGCTTTGAAGAATACCATTCCATGCCTTGCATGCCTTTACCCACAGGCATTACGTGACTGCGTGGGAGCTCTCAGCAAAGTACGTGCAAAGGAAGTACCGCAACTACTAAGTGCCATAAAGAAACACATCCAGCCAGTGGTGGAGCAGGAGGAGGAGGACCTGGTGGAACTTAACCCAGAGCCCAAGCTAGGGGAGAGCATGAAGCTGCTGGTCAGGACAATCCATGCGCTGCTTGCTGTAGCTACCAACGCCTGAGGCCCGTGCAAAGCATCCTTGGCATGGGGATGTTTTCTGGTTGATGCAGCGGAAAACGTGGTGTAAGGTATTTTCTTGTTTGAGGCATGGAAACCTTTGATCTAGCCTGTGATGAGCAGGGCAGGGCATGGTGCTACTAGCCAAGCCACTCAGCCAGCACTGCCAGCTGCAGTTGCCAGGATGTGATGGTTGCATCGTGACCTCCTCCAGACCACTCCATGTCTTCCTTCAATGCCTCTTGTTGTGAAGCATGAAATACTTGCTGGGCACCTCTTCCATTAGGTTGTACTGTACACTACTGGAAAGTGTAATTATGCTGGTATGGTTGGCCGCATACAGCTCAGGACTTGCAGAAGTAGAAAAACATTCAGACAAGAAGGGAAAACAACCCCTATGCTCTGGGTTGCTGTCCCTAGATTAAATTTATTAGTGCCAAAAATCCTTTCAGCAACTCTACTCAGTGGTCATAGTGGAGATAAAAGCCGGATGTGGAGGTGAGGGGTATCGATCCCCTTACCTATCGCATGCGAAGCGATCGCTCTACCATGTGAGCTACACCCCCATGTTTGCCGAAGTAAACATTTTTCGTAGAATTATCTGAAGCACATCAACAAATAGCCCCCCTGCTCCTCCTCCAGCAGATTTTGTTTTTTCTTACAGCTCCTCCTGCACCTGACCGGGAAAGAATCTCCCTCGTCACGATCTGTAGCAGGAACCCGTTCCTCTGGTCCATTTGCCCACACCAGCAAAACCAGCTTCATTTGAAGCACCTCCACTCCACCACTCCACCCCCTTCCCTCCCTCCACTACCCCTTGCCCCTGCATCGACACAATCCTCTATTCACTATCTGCAGCAGAAACACGTTCCACGAGTCTATCGGCCCTGGCAAGCACCACCCGCTTCTGTTGACCAGGGCCCAAAATATCAGGGTAAAACGCCCTGATTACCCTGGGGGCCGGCCACTTTTTCAGGATTACCCTGCCAAAATCAGGATTGCACAATAGTTACCCTTCTCTTAAAAGAGCATGTTTTATTTTACCCTGATAGGTTTTTAGGTTACCCTGCCGTAATCAGGGTTTGGTGTACACTACCCTTTTACCGAAACTTTTCTAACGCGAAACAGACCATAGTCCGCGTGGTGACAAAACGTACAACACCCCCCTTAACACCCGTTGTCGCTTGTGACCACGCGCAGGTCTGCCAACACATTCTTGAATCTCGCCATTGTCAACACGTTGAGGCGAAGGTTTGACCCCAACAGAGCTTCGCAGACCCAATTGTAGAAGATGTAGGCAGTGGGGGTGGCATCGGGGAGGTGTGTTGTGCAGTGCATGTGTTGCTTGTGTATACTTCATGGACTCTGAATGTGCTACTTGTTTATGCCAATAAATATAACTTAACTCTCAAAACAGAAACATAAACAGGCATAGCCTAAAACTACCCTGCTCAAATCAGGCTAGTGGTTGATTTACCCTGCTGCAAACAGGGTACGGAAATTTTTACCCTAGGGGTCTGGTTCAGGAGGGGCTGGAACCCTGATTTGTAAGGGTAGGCCCAAACCAATTTTGGGCCCTGCTGTTGACACACTCCCATTACTCCACGCTTTCCCTCCCTCCACTACCCACCCTGCCCCTGAATCGAGGCGAACCCCCGCTTCACAATCTGCAGCAGAAACACGTTCCACGAGTCAATCGGCCCGGGCAAGCACCAGTGCAGGCAGTCCTGGGGAGGAGGGAACTTGGAATCCTTGTACTTGGCCAGCTCTTCCGCTGCATTCAACCCTCTATATGGCCCTGGGTGCCCATCCACCCTCATGCCTGCACTCGGCATCACATCCATGAGGGTGAATCGTAACGGGTCTACACTCGCGCCTGCTTCAATAGCGGCCTCTATAACCTCGTTATAGGCTTCCAGCTGCTTCGTGTATAGGTTAAGCCCGAATGTGTTGCTGTAGGTGTAGTTGCCGCCTCTAGGTTCGGTAAGGCCTGCGCACGAACCTCCTGTGTTCCACTCGCCCTTCTCGTAGTGGTCCGGGGAGAAGGTTCGGTAAATAAACACTCGGTTCGGATTCTTCCCAAGCTCATTCACCACGTCCCGAAACACGGTCCGAATCGCAATCGCGAACGCGCCCTTGTTGTCGACTTTCGCCGGCTCATCCCGCTTCCACCACCCCCCTTGCGACCCAATCACCTCCCCTTTCTCCATGTAAATCGAAGGCTTCACGAACCAATGCGCCGAACTGAACATGACAACGTCGAACCTGCCGATCTCGCCGAACCACTTGGGGCTGGTTCGGTCGAGGTGCAGGCGAGGTATGGAGTCGGGGCAGTCAGGTACGGTGTCGTTGCCTTCCTCTACAAGCCACGCGGAGTTGACTCTAGCGAGTGTGACTTTAGAGGAGCGGAATACAAGGCGAAGCATGGACTTGCCGCCGTGAAACTCGGGCTTCTCCACCTGGCAGGCAGGCAGCGCAAGTGAAAGAGAGGAAGATGGGGGGGATGAAGGTGAGAGAAACCCAAGCAGTTCCTAAGAACAAGTCCGTCGACTGGACGTTATTCATTACCGCCTCATGTCGCCCCATACCCTGCACTGCATAACCCTCCTCGTCCACATCACCCACATTACCCCATACCGCACACAACCCTCCTGAACCTCCCAACTTTCATGACAAGGTGCACCCCAACACGGACCCAGCCCCTCCCCTCACCTGACTTCAACGGCACACGAGCAACCCGATATGGTTCTTTGCAATGCTCTCCCCTCTACAATGGATAACCGTCATAACCCTCAGAACCGACTCGAACTCCCCCACATCCCACCCACCCCTCCGCTCACCTGACTTAAAAGGCACACAAGCGACTCAAAATGGTTCCTCGCCACGCTGTCCCCCACAAAGAGCACCCCTCTACCGCGCATAACCCTCATGAACTCCTCTGCATCGAAGCGCGGCAGCGCACACGCCGCCCCCTCGGGCCGCCACTGCCAGCGCTCGTAGCGGCTGTCCGGGCGCCCGTTGCCCTGGCAGTTCTGGTGGCGAGTAATGTTGGGACACGTGGCGTTGGTGTAGAGAGGAGGACTGGTGCCCGGGACCCACGAGCCACGGTAGAGGTCGCAGGCGAGAGGCACTGGGTTACGAGAAAGGACAGGGGGAGGAGGGTCGCAATGAGAAGTGTGGGGTAAGATGAAGCGCTTAAAAGTGGTGTCAGGACACGTGGCGTTGGTGTAGAGAGGAGGGCTCGTGTCCGAGACCCATGACCCACGGTCGCAGGTGAGAGGCACTGCAATGGAAAAGGGGGGAGGGGAGTGGGGAGGGGGAAGAGGGGCGGGTGGAATAGGGGCGGGTGAAATAGGGGCGGGTGGAATAGGGGCGACAGGGAAGGTGTGGCATGGTGAGACACTTGGAAGCGAAGTTGGGACAAGTGGTGTTGGTGTAGAGAGGACGGCAGGGTCGGGGACCCAGGAACCACCGTATGGGTCGCGGGTGAGAGGGACTGTGTTGGGAAAGAGTGCGAGGGGGAGTGAGAAGTGTTGGGAAAGAGTGCGAGGGGGAGTGAGAAGTGTTGGGAAAGAGTGCGAGGGGGAGTGAGAAGTGTTGGGAAAGAGTGCGAGGGGGAGTGAGAAGTGTTGGGAAAGAGTGCGAGGGGGAGTGAGAAGTGTTGGGAAAGAGTGCGAGGGGGAGTGAGAAGTGTTGGGAAAGAGTGCGAGGGGGAGTGAGAAGTGTTGGGAAAGAGTGCGAGGGGGAGTGAGAAGTGTTGGGAAAGAGTGCGAGGGGGAGTGAGAAGTGTTGGGAAAGAGTGCGAGGGGGAGTGAGAAGTGTTGGGAAAGAGTGCGAGGGGGAGTGAGAAGTGTTGGGAAAGAGTGCGAGGGGGAGTGAGAAGTGTTGGGAAAGAGTGCGAGGGGGAGTGAGAAGTGTTGGGAAAGAGTGCGAGGGGGAGTGAGAAGTGTTGGGAAAGAGTGCGAGGGGGAGTGAGAAGTGTTGGGAAAGAGTGCGAGGGGGAGTGAGAAGTGTTGGGAAAGAGTGCGAGGGGGAGTGAGAAGTGTTGGGAAAGAGTGCGAGGGGGAGTGAGAAGTGTTGGGACATGTATTGTTGGTGTAGAGAAGACGGCTGGGGGCCGGGACCCTATGAGCCCCGGTAGAGGTAGCAGGCGAGAGGCACAGCGTTGGGGGAACAGGAAGGAGGGGGCACAAAGGGAAGGCGTGGAACAGTAAGGAACTCTGCAGGTGCTTTGAAGCAATGTTGGAACATGCTGTTCATCATGTGTCGTCTCCTTTCTATCGTGTGTGACACTTAGCAATAATATGGGCGTAATATGGGCGTAATATGGGCGTAATATGGGCGTAATATGGGCGTAATATGGGCGTAATATGGGCGTAATATGGGCGTAATATGGGCGTAATATGGGCGTAATATGGGCGTAATATGGGCGTAATATGGGCGTAATATGGGCGTAATATGGGCGTAATATGGGCGTAATATGGGCGTAATATGGGCGTAATATGGGCGTAATATGGGCGTAATATGGGCGTAATATGGGCGTAATATGGGCGTAATATGGGCGTAATATGGGCGTAATATGGGCGTAATATGGGCGTAATATGGGCGTAATATGGGCGTAATATGGGCGTAATATGGGCGTAATATGGGCGTAATATGGGCGTAATATGGGCGTAATATGGGCGTAATATGGGCGTAATATGGGCGTAATATGGGCGTAATATGGGCGTAATATGGGCGTAATATGGGCGTAATATGGGCGTAATATGGGCGTAATATGGGCGTAATATGGGCGTAATATGGGCGTAATATGGGCGTAATATGGGCGTAATATGGGCGTAATATGGGCGTAATATGGGCGTAATATGGGCGTAATATGGCCGTAATATGGGCGTAATATGGGCGTAATATGGGCGTAATATGGGCGTAATATGGGCGTAATATGGGCGTAATATGGGCGTAATATGGGCGTAATATGGGCGTAATATGGGCGTAATATGGGCGTAATATGGGCGTAATATGGGCGTAATATGGGCGTAATATGGGCGTAATATGGGCGTAATATGGGCGTAATATGGGCGTAATATGGGCGTAATATGGGCGTAATATGGGCGTAATATGGGCGTAATATGGGCGTAATATGGGCGTAATATGGGCGTAATATGGGCGAGTGAGCACTGGGTTGACTCAAAAGTCTCCTCGTGGTATGGGCGAGTGAGCACTGGGTTGACTCAAAAGTCTCCTCGTGGTATGGGCGAGTGAGCACATAGCGCCGTACCATCCAGTTTAATCTTCTCCTTGCGCCCTCCTCCCTTCTTCCTCGCACCAGCTGCCAGGGCAGCCCCTCCAGCAGCCCTCCCATTCCCCCCGTTAGAATCACCCCTGGCGTTCCCACTCTCAGTCCCGTTAAAATCAACCTTGGCGCCACCACTGCTGCCACTGTCGTTGCCGCTGTTGATCCCGTCCCTGCCTCCGCCTCTATTGACCCTTGCATTGCTACCCACCCCCACTCCTCCCGCGTCCGCTCCTCCTGCACTCCCCTTTCGACCGCCCGCCTCTCTTATGTTCCCGTCACCTGGTCTCTCCTCCCCCCCACCCTCCCCACTCTCCTTCTCTCCTCCCTCTCCCCCCTCCTCGCCCCCGCTACTATCACTCAGGCCTTCATTCATCATCTCTTCACACCCAACCAACAAGTCCTCTCCTTCTTGCCCTCCCTCCTCCTCTCCCCCTTTTTCTCCCTCCCCCTCTCCCCTCCCATCCCTCTCCTTCCCTCCCCCGTCCTCTCGTCCCCCTTCTCCCCCCTCCTCTCCCCTCTCATCTCTCTCCTTATCTCCCCCCTTCTCTCCCCCTTCCTCTCCCCTCTCCTCGCCCCCGCTACTATCACTCAAACCTTCATTCATCATCTCTTCACACCCAACCAACAAATCCTCTCCTTCTTGCCCTCCCCCCTCCGAACCTCCCTCCGAGCCTTCGGTCGAACCAGCCTCCAATTCCCCACCTTTCCCCGCACCTATGCTGCTCCTCTCCTCCTTCCCTCCCACTTCTCCACCCCTCGCCCCTATTCCCTCTCCCCCACCACCCGAACCACTGTCTTCCCCGCCTCTTGCGGCCTCCCCAGCAGACTCTCTCCCCTTTCCGTGTCCCACCCCTCTCTCCTTCACCCCTCCTCCGTCTACACTCCCAGCTATCCCCTCGCCCTCCGCCTCTTCCCCTCCGTCAACGCCCTCCGCCTGTCCGTCAACGGCCGTCAAACTTGCCGTCGACTCTCGCGCTTCCCCCTTCCGCGCCTCCCCCATGCCCTTGTCTGTGCTACCGCCACCACCCCTTCGCGACGACTCGAATGCTCCCTTCCGCGCTTCTCCCGCGCCCGTCTCACTGCCGCCAGGCCCCCATCGCCTGTTCACGCCCGCAATCCCCGCCGCTTCCAGAGATTCGCTCTCGTTTCCCGCTCCCCTTGCAAAGACGCTCACGCTCCATTGGTCCGCTTGGGAACCCGTTTGAGCGTCTTCCCCCCAGCCCCCTGCGATCGGCGCACGCGCGCGGAAGGAGCCCCATAGGACGACGCACGCGAGCAGCGGCAGAAGCAGGAGTGCGATGCCCAGCTGCGACTGTGCGACGGCGTGCGACGCCCAGCTGGAGAATCGCCCGGTGAGCTCTTCTTTCTTCGCCATGCCCCTGGCGAAAACGCGGCACCCTAGCGGCGAAATGATCAGGAATTTCGCAGGCGGAGCGGGACCGCCACTGGTGGATAAACCGAACAAGCCGTTCGAAATCCTTAGACCGAACCGCGGACTCGGGGCAGGTAGCTAGTGAGTGCCAAAGGTATTCCGAGACCGCACTCGAACCTGTAGAATTTGCGATATGGTTCTCAAATCTGCAGAATATCAGCGAATCATTCCATGATGGAGCCGACGAGCACGCCGCGAGCACGGTCAAGAGAAAGCAGCAGTTGAAGGTTTCCGAACCACGCGGGAAAACGCCACCAGATTCCTATCCCGCCGCGCGCGACGGCGTGTTCCGTACAGCCCGCTAGCGGCGAGCGTGCCAGCGGCGTCCCGCCCGCTTCCACGGTGCGCAAGATGCCAGCTTCGGAACCCCGCAAGGTCGCTGTAACGTCCAGGCTGGGCCGCGTCTGCTGCCTTGCCCGCGGACGGCCGCGACTCGCGGAATGCTTTCAAGGTTGAGAAGGGTCGAGGGGAAGTGAGGAACCGATTATGCGAAACGATAGAACCACCGCAGTGGGTCCCTACTCCGATAGATGGGGGTATCCAGGGCGTATGTTCCCTGTACGTTATTTGCGGTGTAGTTTGTTTTGTCTGGGTCGGCAAAACAAAGAAACCGATTTCCACCGCTTGGAAACGTTCTGAGCCGCGAAACATGACACTTCCTCAAATTGCGCAGCCAACAGACCGAAAAGCATCTGTGGGGATCCCAGGACCGCACAGACCAAGGAGACTGACACAACTGTCCCACTTCTGAAACAACCTTGGCGGGAAACGGATAAATGACCGAGACTTGGATCTCGAACGCGCCTTGGCGAACTTACCGAATACACAGCCTGTTCCGCTAACGTACACTTGATAGCCAATTTTCCCTACTTCTGTAAGGGCATTTATTTTAGCGGTAACACTCATGGAGCTCAAACGCACGCGAGGTAAGCCACGTGTCCAAATCGTAACAGAGATGTCTTCTCATCGTCACCATGGTAACCAGCATTGCCGAGATGGTCAATATTATTGCCCGAATGGTAATGAACAGTGCGTCCGGAAATCCTGGATGGTAAATTCGCGTTCCAACCAAATTATACACCGTACAAGTCAGGTTTGACTCAGCAAAAGGAAACTGACTGTCCACGTAATGCGCAATTCCGTTTATAATACCTGTTACGCATAGTGATTAATTGAAACACTACTGTACACTCCTCTCCGCAGCAACCGAAGCACGCACTACCGAGAATGAATGTGAAAGGGCGCAAGTGATGCGAAGAGTCACACGGTTACGAAAAGCATCTGGACCGTCGGGCAGACAGCATCAGGCAGCAGCAGTGGCGAGGATTCTGCCCGAACAGTTACGTAACCACTCGGAGTCGCACGGTTGGATTTCGCTGTAATAAGGAAATGTACCCCTTAGAGTACATGGCTAGCTAGGTCGTTTCGAATTCCCTTGTACTCTTATTCCTTGTACTGCATGTTTTTAATTATCTCAAGCATTTACATTCACTCCGCTATTGAGTTCAAGGGCCCACCACCACTACACTAGAAGTGTGTGAACCTTCCTGAGGTGATCCTGGTTACGATCATTTTCTGATCGCAGCATGGTATCAGAGCGACTCGGGAATCCTTCGCATTGCCATCTCCGAAATCTACGACGTTCGGAAAGTGGCGTCCGGCACACGATCGCGTGTAAGAATGGCCGGATGATCTGGAGGTCAGACGAATCTGACGGCTGAAGCGCAGCCCAACCCGGCTGCGACAAGCGAGGAAACGACGACAATCCCTTCCGTCGTCCTCGCACAACTGCTTCAGCGACTCACGAGCCTGGAGCAAGGGCTCCAAACATTGCGGAATGGCGATGCGGGAACTTCTTCCCAACCCACTCAACCGGCTTCTCTCTCAATACGAATGGCTCAGCCCCCAAGACTCCCTGTCCCAGCGATGAAGCAATTCTCTCTGCGCAATCAAGGTTTTTAAGCATATAAAAAATAAAGACAAGTGTGTGCTTTGACGGCAGAGACTTCTATACCTGGAGCTTCGAGCTGGAGCTGCTGCTGCAAAACGCGCAGATTTATCATTATTTCGACGGGAGCTACTCGGGACCTACGGAAGATACTGACGACGCAAAAACCAAGTACTACAACGAGTCCCTGATGGCGTATGGGGTTCTTCTGTGGAACATGTCGTCGACGGAGCAATTGAGCATTCGCTCATGCAAGACTTCCCCTGCTCCAGCCCTCAACGCTTGGCGCCACCCTGTTAGAGACTAAGGACGGAGTCTATGAAGCTTAGAGGCCGAAATATCACAAAATCGTTGGTCTCAATTTCTGGACAGAACTGTCGACTTCACAAGAAACGCCGTCGACGAAACACGCACCGTCAAAACTTCACCAAACTTAGATATGTTGTAGCCCCAGTCAGTGGCTACAATTCCCAATTTGAATCGTACGAAAGGTGAAGTATTTCTTGAGTTATGAATTTTGACGCACTAGGGGGTATGCTGCCATAGAATCTTAACTCAATCACAAGAGTCTCACAATTGGCACACAAGGAAGTTAGAGTGGCAATTAACCAGGTGGGAGGGGAAGAGAAGGACGAGAGTTAAGGTCCCCAAGGAGTCCCCAACCAAGGAAACCCCATAAGCACACCAAATCCCTTCCCTATAGGAACCCCACTTTGACCTTTGTCCATTTCCCAACCTCCACAATCCACCTCACCCAAGTTGGCCACACTTGCCAACCCAATTTGGTTTCTCCCAACCACTTGGCAGCATCTACAGTGATGGGGACGAATTTCCCAACCCCAAAAGTCTGTACCCCATATGAAGTCAACCTCACAACTTCCCATAGTCACCGCAATCAAACATCAAAAGCATACGAACTTCAAATGTTCGTAACTTTCTTGTTCGTGCTCCGATTGAAGCGATACTTGGCTCGACGGAAAGCTCTCGAGTAGAGAAGTCATTTCAGATATCTGCTCAAGCAAAATATCATTCACACACATTCAGAAAATCCAAACCATACCAAACACAAGTTCTTGCACACGCTCACACCACGCATGCAACGCACGAACATATGATGGGAGGCAGACAGACGTGTATGCAAATGATAGCATCACATAACAAACCCCCCCTCTGGCTGCCAACCATCATCCCACATGCCATAGCTCAATCATGCACCCTCAATGCACACTCATCCCAGCAAGCTTCATGCCCTTCCAATGCTCAGATTCAGCCAGGCGCTTGGTGAGAATGTCAGCCGCCTGTTGATGGGTCTTCACAATCTCCAGCCGCACCTCTTTGTCCAGGAGCCTCCTCACCCAGTGCCACTTGGGCCTGATGTGCTTGGTCAGCCCATGAAGACAAGCATTCTTGGCTAACTTCACTGCCGACTCATTGTCACAGAATATCACAGTCGGCTCCCCCTGACCAACTCCAATCTCCTCCAACAAACGCCTCAGCCACACCACCTCCTTTGCCCCATGATGCAGGGCCATGTACTCTGTCTCACACGAGGACTGCCCCACCTCGTTCTGCTTCTTGCTGCGCCAGCTCACTGCACCACCTCCAAACAAGCACACATAGCCTCCAATGCTGGTGCCATCTGCCTTCACAGAGTTGAAGCTAGTGTCAGTGTAGCAGGTCAAGAGCATCTCCCCCTTTCCCAAATCAGCTGCACCCCTTTGCAGCCTCTGTCGCACAGCACTGTACTCCAAGCCCACTGATGCTGTAGCGCTCACATAGCGGACCAATCTCTTGGCCGCTTCCAGCTGCTCATGACTGGGGCGAGAAACCACATTGGCAAGCCTGGATGTTGCAAAGGCTATGTCAGGCCGCGTGTGGTTGGCCGCATAGTTGAGCGCCCCAACCATGGAATGAAACAACTTCCTGTCACTCTCACCCACCACCTCCTCATCAGCACAGGGCTCCACAGTGAACCCCGAAGGTAGTGGGGTTGCTGGCTTTCCTCCATCTTGCAGCCCATACTTCTCGGCCAGCCCCTCACAGTACTTCCTCTGGTGCAACCTCAACACTCCCTTGTCAAGGTCCCTCTCCACATGCATCCCAAGGTAATACTTCACATCTCCCATCTTCGAGCACTTGAACTGCATCTCGAGCATCTCCTCCACACGCTCAATCATTGCAGACGACTCAAATCGCGAAATTGGGGAGCTCGATCTCTGAGGAGATCTTCGTGAATATCGTGCTCCAAGGGCTCGGCCCAGAATGGCGGCCCTGCAAGGCGCTTCTCCGACAGCAGGGGGTCATCTCGGAGGCCGCCCTTTGCGCCGCTCTTCTCGTGAACAAAGGGATATGGACCAGCAGCGACCAGCGCCGCGACGAGAAAAGGAGCGCCTCGCCTTCTTCGCCGACAACACAGAAGAGCGACGGCCGCGGCGCCTTTACTGCAAAATCTGCAGGAATTTCGGGCACTTGGCGGATCGATGCAAACTTCGATCTCGCCCTTGCCAGACCAATCCTAGCAACTGGTCCGGCCGACAAGACGCGAGGAACGACACGCGTCCCGCCCAGGGGTATCAACCCTCATCGCGCAGCCTGAACCCAACAGTTCAGCAGCAGCAGCAGCCATCGCAGGCCACCTCCGTCCGCAATGTCATGGGGAACATGACCATGATGAGCGGATCTCGTCGTCCGCGCGCGCGCTCACTCTCACCTGAGCCAGCGCCTGAACCAATCGAAGCGTCCTCGAACATCAATCCATTCAGCACGCGTCACGATTACAGCGACGACAACAAACAAGACTGGAATCTTCCAGTTCCGCTGCTTGAGAGCCCCCCGCACGTACCAGACATGCGGCCGGCACCGATCGATTGGATCGCGCGCGAACAATTCCTCAAGGTTGACACTCCTCACATCGTCACTCCGCGACTGGCGCTGCTCGCGCGAAACGACAACAGGCATTACAATACATGGTACCTGGACAGCTGCTGTGGGCAGCACATGGTGGGCTCTGAGCGTTACATATCCAACGCCATCCCCACCCCCGCCATCACCTACGTAACCGTGGCGAACAATACGCGGCTGCGCGCAAGCGCGCAAGGCATTGTGGTGCTCAAGGCACATGGGAGCAGAACTCACATCACCTTGAACGACGTGTTGATTGTGCAGAACCTGCGCTTCAACTTGCTCTCGGCGGCACAACTCCTGGATTTCGGAGTCATCCTAAGCACCGACCCCGAGACGCGCGACATCCTGCTTCACTTCACAATGCCGAACAAACAGCGCAAACAGATCGGACGAGCGCATGCCGAGAACGGAGTGTACGTTCTCGACTTCGACATTCCCGACTGCAGCGGCGACTCGTAGGAGTTGATCGACCTCGTCCCCCTGCGCTTCGAACATATCCTTCGCCGCGATTGGAAGCACCCTGATGGCCGCCCCTGGGTGCCACATCACCCACACCCGCGCGAATTGGAGCTACACAACCCCGATCCAGACGGCATCTGCCGGGACTGCCACACGCCTACATCCTCGACGAGCGCGATCGCCGGCCGCGGCCTCGCCGCCATCCTCGAAGCAGAACGCGACGCACCGCCTGAGGAAGGACTATCCCAACTGGAGCGGAAACAACTACACGGGTTGTCTTCGGCACTCCGGAACATCCCCTCCCTGGACCCGCGTCTCAGCAACTCCAAGGAATGATTCGCGGCGTCGGAGTCGGCACCTTCGATGCACATGGGAACCCACGTCCTTACACAGTGGAAAAGGTGGCAAAGATATACTCTCATCGGCGCGATTCGAAGAAGAAACTCTCGCCGACAGAAGAAGAGGCGCTGGCGCAACGCGAGGCCGAAGAGCTCCGCCAGAAGAGTCTCGTCGAGGCACGCGGAACGCTCGCTTGGGAGAACGACGAAGAGAGCGCCTCCAATGAAGGGGGGTGGGGGAGTGCTGGCGGCTGGGGAACAAGCGACACTGGCGGATGGGGCGCCGCAACCGGCGGCTGGGGTGCGACAACAGGCGAAAACGTCGGCGGCTGGGGCGCCGTCCAAGGCGGCGAGACAAGCGGCTGGGGCACTTCAGGAGAAGAAGACAATCATGTTAACGACAATCATCCGCGACAGAGAGTTTCTCGCCCTCATGTTAACGACGGCGAACGAGGAAGAAGAAGCGAACGAGGGAGCAACACCCACACCTGCTCAAGCACCTGACGAAGACCCCGCAGAAGCACTCGCGCGCTACATGCGCACCTCTGGATTCCGCGCTGACGATGCCATCTGGCATCAGCGTCTGGGTCACCCTTCGCGCGTGACCCTCAAGAACTGCATTGAGGTCGGCGTCTTCGCACCAAGCGCACTGTTGCGCCCTGACGGCTCCGAAGTAAGAGGCGGAACTCAGCCGCGCACCTGCACCATCTGTCCCGAAGCTGCGCTGAGTCACCAACCCTTCCCCCTGCTCGAGCCAGGAACCAATCGATACGCCAAACTGGAGAAGGTTTACAGTGAATTCCTCAACGTAGGACACTGCGGCATCAACGACGAGCTTTACACGCTCACCTTCGTCGACGCCGGAACGCGCCACGTGTGGGTCGTAAACGTGGAAGCGCGCAGCAGAGCCTACGAAGCATTCCGCCTGTGGCTGGCGCACGCGCAGCGGCAATCTGGGGAGAAATTGAAGATCTGGCAGTCCGACGGCGCAGCAGAGTTCAGGAGCAAAGAGCTGCAAGATTACCTTGCGCAAAAGGGGATCGAGCACCACATCTCTCTCCCCTACGCGCACCAGCAGCAGGGCATAGCAGAACGCACGAATCGCACTCTCATGACTAAGGTGCGAGCGTTAATGAAGCAGTCGAAGCTTCCGCCGATCTACTGGACCTACGCAATGCACCACGCCGTACGGGTGCACAACCTGCTGTCAACCACAGCGATCACCGGCAACTCCTCGCCACACGTGAAGTGGACGGGAAGGAAGGGCGACACCTCCATGCTTCGCGTCTGGGGGTGCATGGTTCAATACCGCCCGCCAACGTCAACCATCGGGAAATTTAAGAGCCGCGCGCGCTGGGGAATCCACCTCGGCATCAGCCACGAACACAAGGCGTGGATCGTTTTGGATCTCCTGAGCCAGAAAATCAAGAATGCGCGCGACGTCATCTTCTACGAGCGGCTCTTCCTGCGGCAGTTTCGCGAAGACGAGCAGACGAATACGAACCGCGTCTGCGCCAACGAGGGCCACAGCTACGCCTCACCTGAGGACGAAGCCGCAGCAGCAATTCTGGAGCAAGACCCCAGAGGGGAGTTCACGAGGGGCAATCGTCGCGACGACGACGACGACGATGACTCAGGAGAAGGAGGAGCGGGCGCAACGGGAGGCGCAACGGGAGGCGCAGCAGGAGGAAGCGGAAGTGGCGGAGGCGCAGCACCACCAGCGCCACCTGAACCAGAAAGCGACGATGACGACGTGCAGGAAGTCGTCACACAGCATCGCCACGACAGCACTGTCACTGGCCTTCAGCTCCTAGGACTTCACGCTGCCACCTCCACGACACCGCGCATCATCGAACCAAAGAACCCGCGCCAAGCCCTCACAGGGCCGCACAGCAAGGAGTGGCGCGAAGCAATGGATGCGGAAATCAAAGCGCTGGAGTCCCGCGACACCTGGGTGCTCGTCGACCGTGCAGCAGTGAAGGGGAGAAGGATCCTCTCCGGCAAATGGGTCTTCCGCGTGAAGACAGGAGCTGACGGGACGATCGAGCGATTCAAGGCACGCTGGGTGGTGCGAGGCTACGATCAGAGGCATGGGATTGACTTCGACCAGACGTTCGCACCGGTCAGCCGTCACACGTCCGTCAGAATTCTCCTTGCCATCGCAGCCGCACGACACCTGCCGCTCCGACAGATTGATGTGAAGAATGCGTTCCTATACGCGCTAGTAGATGCAGTGATCTACGTGGAGCAGCCGCGCACTTACGGCGAAGGAGATTCGCGCGTCTGTCAGCTGAGGAAATCCCTTTATGGGATCAAACAGGCGCCAAGACTCTGGCAGCAGTACCTGCACAACATACTGCTTGAAATCGGCTTCAAGCAGATGCCTCACGACCCTGGGATGTATCGCCGCGATTTCCGCGGCGAATACATCCTACTCACGGTCTACGTCGACGACCTCCTCTACAAAGGGTCAAGCAACGAATTGCTCCAGCAATTTGAGAAGAGCCTCGCAGGGCGCGTCGACATCACCTGTAACCATGACGTGAAGCAGTTTCTCGGGCTGAACATCACCTACTCGCCAGAAGCCATTCATCTCTCAGCTGCGAAGTATGCAGAAGAACTTAGCAAGCGCTTCAACATTGCGCCTGCACCACTCTCCACCCCTTATCGCACTCCAGGACCCAACCACAAACCTGACAACAAAGCCCTATCACCTGCTGGGCTTCACACTTACCAGCAGCAGTTGGGATGCCTGCTCTTTGCATCTGTCACCTGCAGGCCCGACCTCTCCTACATCGCGAGCCAGTTGGCTCAGTACTCACGCAAACCAACGGCTGAGAATCTCTCAGATCTTCAGCGTGTCAAACATTTATCATATAGCCTTATCTAGGCTGTAGTGGGGTAGACTCTAAGGGGTACGGTTTCCTAGGGTTTCATACTTGTACCCTTCTCATTTCCTAGTGAATGATTCCTCATTCTTAACACAGCGAGCTCTTCAACTCTTCATCTCCACGCCCAGCGTCGGGCTCTGTTACTCCACCATTCCAGCTACATCCTTCAACCTCATCGGCTACGTGGACGCCGATCACGCCGCTGACCCTGACAATCGACGGTCTAGGACAGTCTTCCTTTTCCGCCTCGAGCCCAGCGGCCCCATCTCCTGGAATTCGCAGAAGCAGGAGCTGGTTGCCCTATCATCAGCGGAGGCCGAGTTCATCGCAGCAACAGCAGCAGTTCGCGAAGGCCTCTACCTTCAGGAGCTGCTGCAGGAGGCGAAAATCCCTGCCTCAGCAAACTTTCGCCTGCACTGCGACAACCAGAGCGCGATCAGGATCGCGAACAAGCCAGGATTCGTCAACCGCACCAAACACATCGCGCTGCGGTACTTCTTCGTCAAAGACGAAGTTGACAAGGGCAAGGTTGACCTAGCCTACTGCCCGCCGGGTGACATGGCGGCAGACTTCCTCACGAAGAAACTGCCACGCCAGCAGTACCAGCACTGCTCCGAACTCAGCGGAGTAGTCAAGCGGGTCTAGACTCGCTACGGCCAGGAGTGAAGGGGGGTGTTACGAATAGTGATTAATTGAAACACTACTGTACACTCCTCTCCGCAGCAACCGAAGCACGCACTACTGAGAATGAAGGTGAAAGGGCGCAAGTGACGCGAAGAGTCACACGGTTACAAAAAGCATCTGGACCGTCGGGCAGACAGCATCAGGCAGCAGCAGTGGCGAGGATTCTGCCCGAACAGTTACGTAACCACTCGGAGTCGCACGGTTGGATTTCGCTGTAATAAGGGAATGTACCCCTTAGAGTACATGGCTAGCTAGGTCGTTTCGAATTCCCTTGTACTCTTATTTATATTCCTTGTACTGCATGATTTTAATTATCTCAAGCATTTACATTCACTCTGCTATTGAGGTCAAGGGCCCACCACCACTAGACTAGAAGTGTGCGAACCTTCCTGAGGTGATCCTGGTTACGATCATTTTCTGATCGCAGCAATACCGGCGTTTACAATCACAGACAGTAATACATCGAAATGAAGACTTGTAATCCGTTAAAAAAAAGCCATATAGCCTTAACTATCAAACAAACGCCACAAACAAAAAACACACAATGTCAAACCGCAAAGCTATCCTAGTGATAAATTATTTGAATTAAATTATTTTACCCTGTGATAATTATATTTCCGAATATTAAGAACTAGAGCTAGAACAAGTTACAATAATTTTAATATCAATTTGAACAATATTAATTTTGCATATGACAGACAATAAAAGTTGCATAAAATTAAAACATTTTATTGATATAATAAATAATATATTAAAGGCATGATATGGACTGTATTAACAGATGATTTAATCCCAGTAATTAAATAGTCAGGCTACATTTTATTTTCCAGAATATCCGTAAGATACTTGCTGTAATACTGATAGGAAATTATATCGAATACGAGCATGTAACGTTTTACTTAACAGAATTGCGCATTGTGTGGGTGTATACGTGGACAGTCATTTTTCTTTTGCTGAGTCAATCCTTGTCAGAGGTCCACTGGTGATCCCCGGTCGATCCTAGGGAAGGGTTACAGGCACGTTGGCCTGGGGGGTTATGGGCGCACTGACCCGCTACTTAACAAGCCCTTTTATCCCAGTGGTCTAGTGGCTGGGATTCTGACAAACCTGACCTGTACGGTGTACAGTCTGGTTGGAACGCGAAGTTACCAGCCAGAATTTCCGGATGCACTGTTCATTACCATTGAGGCAATAATGTTGACCATCTCGGCAATGCTGGTTACCATGCTGGCGATGAGAAGACATCTCTGTTACGATTTTGACACGTAGCTTACCTTGCGTGCGATTGAGCTCCGTGAGTGTTACCGCTAAGATAAATGCCCCTTCTGTAAAGTCTGAAGGTTTTCTTGAAAGATCAACAGGTGTTGTGATAACCAGTCTGGACTGCAACGCTGTCAGCAGGAGCCTCTGATTCCGCCAGCAGGATTGCGCGTGCCTTGTCAGCATATGTCAGCATTCCTGTCAAGGTGACCACCAGAACCACTATGTCTGATAGAAAACTGCCGCGACCCGTCAGAACATAGCTCCGAAATAAGACTTTCCCCTTCCCAGGCTTCCTGTCCGGCTCGTCAATGCCGTGCTTCAAAAAAAGGCCATATATTAGTCAAGATGATCAAGACAACCAGCACATCGATTCACACACACATTCCACTGGAACCCCAGGAATATCATCCCACTCCCCACCCCGCTAACCCGACCCCAAGAATCATCCAACATTCGCCATTTCGTACACTACTTCCTTCTTCCTAGTATAACGTTCAGACATCCGTCGTGGTGCATTCCAGATGTCTTCGGATTGGTGTGATATTACTTTGCTTCGGGCATCAGCTTCTTGAAGTTAGTCTTCGCAGTATAGAGCGTAGCAGGCTTCCAATCGGCGGGAATGACGTCAGCGAGAATGATCACTTCCAGCGTGTGCCCCGCGGTGAGGCGAACGCTCATCGCCTTCTTCGCACTAGTTACCGCCTTCGCCTCCGCGCCCGCGAGCACCCACACGGCCTTGCTGCCGTCGCGAGCGAGCTTCGTCCACTTCTTGCCGCCGTCCGCGCTCATCTCGACGAGCTGCAGCGTGCCGGGCCCCGCCAGCCCCACCATCTGAATGGCGAAGTTCTCCGCCGTCGCGTTCTTCCGCACGCGCACCGCGGAGACCACAGTCGACACGTAGTTGGTGCGCACGTACGTGACGTTGACGGGAGCGCCGGCGATGTCGGCCTGCACGATCTTCCCCCACGCCACGCGGGACAGGGACAGCTGCTTCTCCGTCTTCCCCTCGCCCACCACGCGCACCGTCACGGGCTTGTCGCGGCACCGCTTCGTGTTGTTCACGCAGCTCACCTTGTAACACACGCCGAAGCGCTTGTGGAAGGCGGCGGGAGGAAG
This sequence comes from Closterium sp. Naga37s-1, assembly GCA_947471745.1. NCBI lineage: Eukaryota > Viridiplantae > Streptophyta > Zygnematophyceae > Desmidiales > Closteriaceae > Closterium > Closterium sp. Naga37s-1. The sequence continues at coordinate 343,033 of CANJKZ010000918.1, read as the reverse complement.
CTTCACGGTAAGACCCTTGCCAAAGAAGGGGTTGGCGGAGTAGTTGCCGTAGTACGAGCACGTGGTATCCTTCCCCTGGCTCATGCCGTTGCTCCGCCTCGCGCTCGTCAACGTGAGGCTCACGCCGGCAGACCCGACACGGTTTGGGTGAGTCGCGTTTGCGCCCGCAGTCTTGTTTACGGCCGCAATCTTGTTTGCGGCGGCAGTCGCATTTGCTGCGGGAGTGGCAGCGGCGGCGGAGAGGAGCGCCGCGGAGGCGAGGCAGACGAAGAGAAACGAGGCCTTCACGGCCGCCGGGATGAAACGAGCCATTTTTATTTTCCTGGGATTTTCGCGAGAAGCTGAAACGGGCTTACAGGTAATTGCGCTATCTGTTACTATTTGTGAGTAAAAGACAGTAAGAGGACGATTCGAAGTGCTGATGAGAATAGTGAGACCCGTCGTGCTTTCTATACTTCACTTGTGCAGAAATGAGAGCGTGCGTAGGGTCCCGAAATCCCGGCCGCCGTGAGTTGCGGGGAGATAAGAGGTTCAGTGCAGGTGGTTTGCTTGCTTGTGTGGGAGTCTGCGGGGCGAAATCTACCGACTTGGCGAGTTGGCTTCGCATAATGGTAGCGAAAAGGGGTAAACTGTGTGCTCCTCACTCTGTCGATCGCGTAACCTGCGATGTGTATTTTTTTCGTCGATTCGCGCGACCCAATAATGTACAATTATCCGCTCGCGCCGTGAAATCTTACTTTCGAGCATTTGATGAAACCACTGCAGCTTGGTCAGCGGCGTGTAGAATGAGCAGCTTCCCACTAGTGCTACAGTACTTCTTCCAGCTCCTTTTCCGCGAGGGTGGCATGCACACTGTGTTTAGGACTTGTACTCCATGTATGAATCGAAAAGCAATCCTGCGGACATGAATTTGACATGATTTGCAATGCTCAAAGCAGTAGTACCAACCCTCCCTCCCACTCCTGCTATGAGCTTCATCTCATCTCAACTCCAGTGTCCCTTGTTCCTCAGAATAAAAACACTATGCAGGCCTACAACCATACAAGGTTAGAGATCATTATATTCGTGATGCTTCTGCCTTTTGCAGTCACAGCCAGAGACTGTGGCATGTCATCGTAACTTTTGGTGGCAACCACCTCTGCATCCTCACTCGTAGACGTCCGCTGCACCTCCACCACACACGGGCGCGACCCGTCCATCAGCCCAAAAAACTCAAATTCAAATGTGATACTGTAGTCATCGCCATCCTGGTTCACTATATAGATAGAGATGAAGTTCTTATCGGGGTTGAAGAACGACGCAACGCAGTGGTGACAGCCGTTAGTCGTCTCGATTCTCAACGGCATGCTCCCTCTTGGCGACGCCCGAGCCATCTGCTTCATCATGTGAAACTTTTTCGAGAATGTAATCTCCAGCGGCACGACAGCAGGATCAGACACATTGTTGTGCGTTATTGTAAACAGCCCCCACTTGGCAGAGTTGGGGTTATTCGGGAGGTAAGGGTTGATTGCCTGCCAGTAAATCCACGCCGAGGCTCCCATGATGTTGATCGCCTGAATCGCCGACCGCGCCATGAACAACCCAACGTCGGTGTCCTCCCCTCCCACCCACATCGGCCCAATCTCCGACACCCACACCTCCTTCCCCACACTGATCCCCATCCGTGCTAACCCCACATACAACTTCTCTATAAACTCCCTGGTATCCGTGGTGGTGGGTGGTGGCGGGACATACCCATGCACCGAAATCCTCTTCAGACCGGATAGTAACTGCCCGGAAAATAGATTCGCGTTTCGCATCGTGAACCCGACGAAGCTGTCGAACCCCGCGACGCGCGTCGAAAGCTTCTTCCGTTGCAGCGCACCCGCCACGGCCGTGCAAAGCCTATCCAGCTCAGCAGCAGTGTAACTGCAACCCTCGTGCCGCCCCCCCTGCGACCACCACCCCTCCAGCGGCTCATTCGCCGGATTCATCGTGCTGAACGTCACGTTCCACTTGTGGCGAAAATGGGCAACTATTGTCGATAGATACTCCGCAAACTCGCCGTACATATCCGGTCGGAGATTCGATTTGCCGCCCACATTCCCCGACGTATCCCCACTGATGGTCATCCACCAAGGGGCTGAATAAGCGATTGCCTCCACCTCATCTACACCTCTCTGCACCGCTCCTTTCAGAACTCTCCGCTGGCGCCAGTCTGCCGCCCAGTCGTACGGGGCGGCCTTGCTCGGCTTGTAGCCGGGGAGGTTGGCCTGGTGCATTGTGTCTTTGGTGAGCTGCGGGCTGTTGGTGGCGTTGAAGCTGGCGCCCAGCAGGTAGCGCGCGAGGTTGAACCCGATGCCCGTGGGTGTATAGGAACGGAAGTTCTAAGAAACTTCTTCCTGATAAAGTTGGGGGCTACGCACATGAGGGTACTTTTAAGAAACTTTGTTCCGATAATGTCTTATTCGGGGTAACTCCGCGCTGGCTGTACTGCGAACAATCCCAAGGCGGGGTGATTGAAAACAAATGTCAGAGAAACTTCCTCTGGTCAAATTCGGGGTCCACAGAGTCGATACTTCTCAGAATAGGAATGCAACGGAATGGTTGGAATTAGGGTTTGCAAGGGTACAAATAGGAATCCTACAAAAGCTATACTCTCTATGGAGTACCTCACTGCAGCCTATCATAACATTAACATTTGACACACCCCCATAGGCTAAGTGAGGGACATCAGAGCAAGCAAGGTGAAACAAAATGGTCACAAGACCAGTCAAGGCAAGAAGCAAGGCAAGCTCAGGGTGGATCTCAAAGACACCACACAAATTCTGAGCACAAGCAAGCGGCCACAAGGCCAGTTCAAGAGTTCACTAGGATATAAATAGGAGAACACAACAAGCAGAGCAAGCAACAAGACTACAGCAACCGAGGGCCTACCTCAACAAGCCCCAACTGCACACAGAACCTGTGGTGGTCACCAAGCGCCAAGGCCTTGGTGAAGACGTCTGCAGTGTTGGCCTCTGAGGCCACAAAGTCCAGGCGTGCCTGGCCGCGTCGCTGCAGCTCTCGCAGGAGGAAGTACCTCACGTCAATATGCTTCACTCTGCTCTCCAGTCGAGGCTCTCGACACAGGAGGATCATGGCCTTGTTGTCAGCGTACAAGGTCGGTGCAGAGCGAGGCCGCTCACCAAGGTCGGCGAGCAAGAAGGTCAACCAGCGAAGCTCCTGTGCCGCCATGGCACCCGCGTAGATCTCTGCCTCTGCACTGGAAGTAGCCACAGACGACGACCGTGTAGACCTCCACGACACAGCACCAGCTCCCAGACTGAAGCAGTAACTCTGAGTCGACGCTGAGTCTCCACGTCGTCAGCGTAGGAAGAGTCACAGTGACCAGTCAACGCCACTGGCTGAGTCCCTCCAAGCACAAGCCCCATGCCTGATGTAGTCGCCAGGTACTTCGCCACCCTCACAGGAGGTGTCCAGTGGACAGGACGGTGTCTCCCAGTCGCAACAAAGCGAGAAAGGATGCTGAGGGGAAAGGCGAGGTCCGGTCGAGTACAAGTCATCAGGTACATGAGGCAGCCCAACAGCTCTGCGTAGGGTCCACTGGACTCAAAGGGCTCGTCAGGAAAGGGGCCCGTGAGTCTGTGGTCAACAGCAAGAGGAGTGGGCTGTGTGGTGGAGAACTGGAAGTCGAACCGCCGAAGGACTTGCTGCACAATATGTGACTGCGTCAGTGTGATGGTGCGAGCGGCTCTGTCCCGGGTGATCTGCAGGCCAAGGTAGCGCTGCAACTCACCCAGGTCAGTGCACTTGTGTCTCTTCTGCAGTTCGGACTTCACCTGAGCCAGGGCTGCCATGTCTGCTGTAGCAAACACCAAGTCGTCGACGTAGACAAGGATAAAGAAAGGAGTAGAACCCGCTCGAACAAACAGCGACGGGTCGGCGGAGGACGGGCTGAACCCAAGGTCACAAAGCGTGGAGCGAAGAGTGTCGTGCCACTCACGGGGCGACTGGCGGAGACCGTAGACTGGTCGCCTCAGGCTCCACTGGGTCCCAGGTGGGAAGGTGTCAGTGAAGCCAGGAGGACGGCGCAGCCAGATCTCCTCGTGCAGTCGGCCCTGGAGGAACGCAGTGGAGAAGTCGAGGGAGTGCAGCTCGTAGTCTCGCTGCGCTGCTATGTGGAGTAACACCCGAAGAGTAGTCATCTTCGGGGTCGGGGCGAAGGTCTGGAAGAAGTCAACTCCCTCACGCTGACTGAAGCCCCTAGCCACGTAGCGCGCCTTGAACACCGGCGGTGCTCCAGGCGGCCGCTTCACCTTGAAGAGCCACATGCCATCGACTACGTTCGCCCTGGGAGGGGGAACTGCGTCGACGTAGGTGCCTGTGGATCTCCAAGACGCCAACTCTGAGTCCATAGCCGCTTTCCACTGAGAGGCCCACGCCCCTGACACTGCTTCGCGGTAAGTGCGAGGAGTCGGTATGTCAAGGGCGTCGGGGTCTCCCTCAGGGGAGAGCAGCATGGCACACACAGAGGGAGAAGAGGCTGCCCAGTACTCCAGCTCAGACTCTCTGTCCTCTAGGACGTCACAGCCAAGGGCAAACCCACCCCCGACGGACAGAGGACGGTAGGGAGGAGCTGGCACCACACGGGTGGCGTAGTCAAGGCGGCTGGCGGCAGCAAACTCAGCGACAGCGGCAGTAAGAGCCGAGGCAGACGACGGAGGGAAACGAGAGTCGGTGACAAGAGTGGCGAGGACACGTGCGGCAACAGGACGAACAGTGCGGTAGTAGTCAGAGATAGGAGTGGGGAGGGCTGGGAGAGAGGACGGAGGAGGAGACGGGAGAACGGACACAGGAGAAGGAGAACGACGACGAGACGAACAAAGGAGGGCAGTGTGGAGGTCAGTAACAGGGGACGAGTGACGAGCATGCGGAGGACAACGAGTGATCAAGTCGTGAAGGACAGAAAGAGGAGACTGAGGAGGAGGAGAAGACCAGACCGCCGGACGGTCGTCAGGAGGAGGCAACGGAGGAACAAACACAGGAGGAGACTGGGAGCGGACAAGGAGAGAGGAGGAAAGGCCAAGGGCCCGCAGGCCACTCACAGGTGGGAACAACTGCCGCTCCAGAGGAAGCTGCGGTGGCTGCTGCGGCGGCGGCTGCGGCTGCTGCTGCTGCGGCTGCGGCGGCGGCTGCGGCTGCTGCTGCTGCGGCTGCTGATGCTGCTGCTGCTGCTGCTGCTGCTGCTGCTGCTGCTGCTGCTGCTGCTGCTGCTGCTGCTGCTGCTGCTGCTGCTGCTGCTGCTGCTGCCGCTGCTGCTCCAGAAGGTCCAGCACCCGCAGCTCCTGCCGCTCCCTCTCCAACCGCTCCTGCTCCTCACGCTCACGCCGACGGGCAGCCTGGAGACGCGTGTCGTGGCGGTGGGGAGGCGGAGTGGACTCCGCAGAACCAGGGTCTCCAGCTCCAGTCTCCTCAGACTCAGCACCCCAGAACCAACACCTCCAGTGTCAGGACCTCCAACTCCAGCACCCCCAGAACTAGCACCCCCAGTGCCAGCACCTCCAGCTCCAGCAACCTCAGGGCTAGCGCCACCTGCGCCAGCCCCTCCAGCTCCAGCACCCCGCGAACGAGCACCCCAAGACCGCGCACCGCCAGCGGCTGCACCTCCAGCTCCAACACCAACCAAGTCCACAGGAACCTGTCGCGGAAGTGCCGAAGGCTGCTGAGGGGACTGTGAGGAGGACTGCGGGGAGGGAGACGCTACCTGACGCGCGACCGAGGGTAGAGGGGTAGCGTGGGACACACCAGACGGGGCAGGACCAGGGGGGGGAGGGGGTACCGGAGGAGCAGGAGCAGGAGGAGGAGAGGGTGCTAGGAAAAGGGGGGGAGGGGGTACCGGGAGACCTCGACAGGGGTACCAGGTGTAGTAGGACACAGACTCGTCAAACCGGACGTCACGGGAGTCTAGGAATTGGTGGAGAGGCGGGTGGTAAAAGGACCAGTCGGCAGAGTCCACTGGGAAACCAAGGAAGACACAGGGGACGGCGCGTGCCGAGAGCTTGTCCGCGGAGGTGTCGCGAACAAGCGCAAGGCAGCCCCAGACTCGAAAGGCCGACCCAACACCAGGGGAACCAGTCCAAAGACTGGTCGGTGAAGCCTCGGGCCGCGAGACACGCGGCTGGAGGTTCAGCTGGTGTGCGGCGTAGCGAACCGCGTGGGGCCACAGAAAATGGGGCGCACGAGCATGGATCATGGACGTGCGGGCGATGTCCATGACCAAGCCTATGCGGCGCTCAACAACCCCATTCTGCTGTGGGGACTCAGGCAGCGTCCAGGACTGTGTGATGCCCTGTTCGCCGCAGAATCCGCCGAGAATGCCGGAGCGAAACTCGCCCCCACGGTCGGAGTGGAGACAACTGACTCGACGACCACGAGTGCCCTCAGTGGCTAGAAGCCACCTGATCAGCGTAGTAGTCACCTCGGACTTCTTCGCAAGAGGGAACACTGTGGTGTACCTGGAGTAGTCGTCGACGACCACCAGAAAGTAACGCTCCCTCCCAGACCCCTGCGTTGGGGCAGGGCCTCAGACGTCCAAGTGGAGAGTCTCGAAGGGAGCGGTGGCCGGACGAAGGGAGGAGGAGTGGGGAGTGGCGCGTAAGCGACCGGCGACGCACGGAGAGCAAGGAGGGGCAAGCGAGGGAGGGAGCGACGGGAAGGTGCGTGGGAGACCTGTGACGAGTCCCTGACTGAGCATGCCACGAAGGCGAGGGATCGACGGGTGGCCAAGGCGGTGGTGCCACAGGACGGTGCGGTGGGCGAGAGAGCGACAGGAGCAAGACGTAGCGACTGGACTGGACACAGCGACCGGACTGGACACGACTACCTGGCTAGACACAGCAACTGGACTGGGGACCTTGGCCGGAGGGGACGCAACGACCTGAGGGGAGGACGCGACCGAGGAGCGCTCGGTGTGGAGAACGTAGAGACCGGAGTGGGGCTCCCTGGTGAACAGCACCTGTGGTAGCGTCTGTACAGACTGCAGTCCGCCCACCCCCCACGAAGGTAACCGTGATCCCCCTGTCCTGGAGGTATCCAACACCCACCAAGTTCCGAGTGAACGAGGGGATGTGGAGGCCGCGCAGGACACCAGAGGGGACCACAGGGCACGGGAGGGTGGTGGAGCTACGCGCAACGGCTGGTCCATGTTGGAAATGGACACTGGAATGGCCCAAAGTGGTCTTCCCAAGGGCTACAGGTGTCGTCCTGGGAGGGTATGGGTGCGCTGACCCACCAAGTAAACATGCCCTTTTAGCCCAGTTGGTTAGCGAACTGGACATGAACTACTACAACGGGAGCTAGATTACGGGCTAGGCACGGGTGCTCGTGTGATCTCTGCGTTCGTTGGTCCTTAGTCGTTTTCCTAGTGCATACACAGCTTGCTAGTTCACAGGGAGAATTGGCAAGAGTTTCACTAGAGAAAGTTGACAACAATGATACAATGAAGTTTGCATAGCAAGACTACATCAGAGCTAGAATTCAGGTCGGTCGACTGCCAGCGCAGCATGGTCGACCGCGTTCCAGCACGACTTGGTCGACCGCGCTCCAGCAGTGCAAAGTCGACGGCGTGCCAACATCGCAGGTTGACGGCGTGCCAACATTGCTCACGCAGAACAGCAGCGCACCCACTTCGCAGGTGCGCGCAGCTGATTGGCGGGCTGAGCCTCGTCACCCGCACAACGCACACACCACGTCAACCTTGTGCTGACGACTGCCTCTGATCGGCCACGTCGACCTCGGGATACCACCACCGAGGTCGGGCTCGCCAACTTCGCCTGGGCGACTGTCGCACTCCTCCGCAGAACCTCGTCACCCAGGTAACCTGGTCGACCGGGCAACCACGTCGACCAGTTGCTCCCGTACGTGCCCGTCGACCTCCTAAGACGACGGCCACCACCAAGTCAACCTCACCAAGTCGACCACGCCCCTAGGTCGACCAGCTCCAGGTCGACGAACCCTCCTGGTCGACCAGCTCCTCGTCGACCAGCGCAGTTGTCGGCCGACTTCCCAAGTCGGCTACCCGAAGTCGGCGTCACGAAGTTGACGCCCTGCTACCCGACGCCCAACTGCTCGGCGTCCTGAGTCAAGGTTGACGTCGGCCCCCCTTCGTCGACCACCAGGTCAGGTCGACCACCAGCAGGTCGACCAGCAGTCCGTCAGCCGACCACCGAAGTCGGCTGCCCCAAGTTGACGTCACCAAGTTGACGTCCTCCGCAGGTCGACCTCCCAGGTCGACCTCCCTGAAGTCGGCGCCACCCCGACGTCGGCGCCCGTGCAGTGGTCCCCGTGCAGGTCGACCTCCTCGTCAACCAGCTCGCCCACTGCTGCAGGTCGGCTGCTCCCCTCACACCCGACCACGACTGTCAAACTATAATTCTATAGTTTCTATATATTAGTCTAGGTGTTGTACAATGTGTTACACTTGTGCTAGGACATTTGCAAGGGTTTCCTATATCTTGTTTGTAACCTCAATTCCCTTAGTCAATTCTTCACGCTAGTTAGATTCTGACATGATATAGAGCTAACCGATCCGATGGGCCCACCGCCCCGTGACCCGTCCTAGCCCGAAGCGCCCTAAGGCCCGAAGCGCCCCGGTAGCCCCGTAGCCCGTCGCGTCACCCGTTTTCCGCCCGTCGCGTCACCCGTTTTTTGCCCTCGCGTCACCGGTTTCTGCCCCGCGCGTCACCCGTTAAGTCCCGCCCGTCACCCGTTAAGCCCCGCGCATCACCCGTTAAGCGCGCGTAAGACCCGCGCGCGCATCCCTAGGCGCACGCGCACCCATGCGCACGTCAGTCGCGACAGTTCGCGAGTAGGGGAGGAGCCCGCTACCCGCGCCCGTCGCCTTACCCGTCGCCCATTTGGGCTGAAACCATAGACTTACCTAGAACCCGTCGAAACCCACCTCCCCACCGGTTAGAAGTCGTCCCCACCGGTCAGATATCGTCCCCACCCGCTGCCCCACGCGTTAGCTCCTTCCCCACGCCCTTAAACCGCCGCCCCACCAGTTATCACCCTCTCCATGACCTAAAACCGCCGCCCCACCTGGTAACCCGCCACTCGACCTGTTGCCCCACCCGCCGCCCCACCTGGAAACCCTAACCCGCCGCCCTACCTGTCACCTGCACCCTGGAACAGCCCTCGACCGCACTCCACCGCATTCAACCGCACAGTACCGCACTCAACCGCACAGAACCGCACTGAACCGCATTCAACCGCACAGAACCGCACATACCAGAACCAGCAGCAGCTTAGGCTGCCACCAGCAGAACCAGTAGCAGCTTAGGCTGCCCCCAGTTAAACCAGCAGCAGTTTAGGCTGCCACCAGCAGAACCAGCAGACGCTTAGGCTGCCACTAGCAGTACCAGTTGCAGCTGAGGCGACCCCCAGTAAAACCAGCAGCAGCTTAGGCTGCCACCAGCAAAACCAGTAGCAGCTTAGACTGCCCCCGCGAACCAGCAGCAGCATAGGCTGCCCCCAGCGCACCAGCAGCAGCTTAGGCTACCGCCAGCGCACCACCAGCAGCACAGGCTGCCTCCAGCGCACCAGCAGCAGCAGCATAGGCTGCCCCCAGCGAACCAGCAGCAGCATAGGCTGCCCCCAGCGCACCAGCAGCAGCTTAGGCTACCGCCAGCGCACCACCAGCAGCACAGGCTGCCCCCAGCGCACCAGCAGCAGCTTAGGCTGCCCCCAGCAGAACCAGCAGCAGCATAGGCTCTCATGGCGTGTACTAGGGTTCTACAGCAGCAGGGCCAGCCACAGCACTCCCGTCAGTGGGGGCCTGCGGGTCCGAAGTGTGGCGCCCCCAGTAGTGGCTCAGCTAGCAGTGGGCGAGACGTCGGCCCCTGCGGGTACCGGGCCCTGACAGGCCCTGGTGCTGGTACTACCTGCTGGAGTTCTGACCACACTGCGTCCAGCTGCTACCGTCGACTCGACGACCTCCACCGTGAGCGTTTTGGTCCTCACGCTATTACACCGCACTGGCCTTCGCGCCTTCGCCAGCGCACTACTGCACCAGTTGAGTCTCACCTACCTGGTCTAGGACCTTTTCCGGCTGCACGAGTAGAGACCTGTGTTTCCAGTCTTGGTGCGTGTGTTGTTTCCAGTCCAGGCGCCTCTGAGGGTCTTTGTGTAGGAGCTGCAGCTACCACTAGTCTAGCACTAGCCTTTGTAGCTGGTTCGGGTGCGACCCCACAGACTGCACAGCTTTCCTTCACCCTAGACTCTGGAGCGTCCAGCTGTTTCTTTCGCGACTGTACTGACCTCACACCACTGCGCACTCCAGTCACTGTCGCCTTGGCTGACCCCTCTGTGGGACGTGTAGTTGCTAGCAGCACCACCACTCTTCCGTGTCCGGCGGCTCCCTCAGGTTTTCTTACAGGTTATTACACCCCCTCGTTCTCTAGGAACCTGGTGGGTGTCAGTCACCTCCACGACCCAGGCAGTCCGCTACGCCGCGCACCAGCTGAACCTGTGGCCCAGTGACGCACGGCCACGGGTGACGCCGGTCTATCTCTGGTCAGGTTTACAGGGCGTAGCAGCTGACTTCCGCGTCTGGGGTTGTCTGGCCCACGTTCGCGCCCCTGGCGCGAACAAGTTGTCTCCGCGCACTCGTGCCTGCGTCTTTCTTGGCTTCCCTTTGGACGCCTCCGGCTGGGTGTTCTACGACCCGGTCACCTGCGGGTTCTTCGCTTCTCAGGACGTCACGTTCGACGAGTCTGTCTGTTACTACAGGAGTCGCCCCCACCGAGGTACTGAGGTCTTTTCCCCCCCGCTGTTCCTCACCCTTGAGCCCCCCCCATTCGCCCCGGTAGCCCCCCCCGCTTCGCGTCCTACCCCGTCAGGTGTGTCGCACGTCACTCCGCAGTCGTCCCCCCCGCAGCGTCCAGTCCCTGTCGTGTCTGGGGGTGCGGGAGGTGCAGTTACGGAGGGTGCGGGTGCTGGGGCTGCAGGAGCCCGTGGTGTCGGTTCAGGGGGTGCAGTGGGTGTGGGCGTGGAGGTCACTCCTGTGGAGGACACGGCAGCCTCGAGTCGGCGGCCCCGCCCCTCATCACCCCCCGGCTTCCCGGTCATCCCACAGTTCCCTCCTCGTTCTCCTCTGCGGCCGGTTGCTGCGGAGCTTGGGGGTGATCCTACGGGAGGTACTGGAGGCCCCGGGGGTGTCGCTAGTGGAGGTGCTGGTTCTGGTAGTGTTGGAGCTGGAGGCACTGGCACTGTGGCGCCTACACCTCGCACTGTACGTTTCCTGACCCGTGAGCAGCGTCTCCTCCGGTTGGAGAGGGAGGAGCGTGAGCGGTTTGAGAGGGCACAGCAGCAGCAGCAGCAGCAGCTACAACAGCAGGAGAGAGTAGAGGAGGAGTCACAGCAGCAGCACGAGAGGGTAGAGCAGGAGTCCCGGTCGCAGCAGCGGGTGCAGCTGCAGCCGCAGCAGGAGAGGGTAGAGGAGGAGTCACGGCCGCACCAGGAGAGGGTAGAGCAGGAGTCCAGCCCGTAGCAGCAGGTGCAGTTACAGACCCAGCAGGAGAGAGTACAGGAGGAGTCACGGCCGCACCAGGAGAGGGTAGAGCCGGATCCCCACCAGCAGCAGCAGGCGCAGGTACAGGCCCCGCGGGAGAGTATACAGGAGGAGTCACGACCTCAGCAGGAGAGGGTAGCGCAGGAGTCCCGCTCGCAGCAGCGGGTGCAGCTGCAGTCGCAGCAGGAGAGGGCAGAGGCGGAGCCACAGGAGCAGCAGCAGGGGCCGGTGTCGTCGCAGCAGACGCCAGAGGAGGCGGAGCAGCACCGACTGCGACTACACGACCTCCCCGACCCAGCACCTGCACGCTTTGTTCGTGGTCCCCTACCGTCCCCCCCTGTTCCCCCTGTTGAGTCCCTTTCCTCGTCCCAGTGGACTCGTCGTTCTCCCCTCAGTCGTGCTGTGTCCCCAGAGCGTCGTCGGTCCCGTTACCGTGCAGACGGTCCGTTCCACCTTGTTCTTCGCTCTCGTGTTCCACCTCCTCCTGTCCTTCCACAGCCCCCTGAGTCGTTCCTCACTGTGCTTCACGACCCGTTGTCCGACTACCTCCGTGCCTCCCGTCTTGTCGTCTCCCGTGTTTTGTCCGCGTTGGTCACTCACCCGACTGCACCTCTGTCATTCGGCACTTGTTACGACTGTCGCTGGCTTTGCCTCTTCCCACCGCCTTGACTACGCCGCTCACTTGGTGAGTGGCCCTGCTCGTTCTCCGTTCTCTGGGGGTGCTCCTGTTTTTCCCCTAGAGGTCCTCGAGGACAGGCAGTTCGAGCTTGGTTTTCTTGCGGCCGCTGTTCCTCATCTCTGGGCCATGTTGCTTGCCCCTGAGGGGGATCCAGACGCTCTTGACATCCCGATCCCTCGCACTCACGCCGAGGCGGTCTCGGGACCCTGGGCTTCGTACTGGCTAGCAGCTGAGGAGGCAGAGATGGCAACTTATAGGTCCACAGGCACTTACGTCGACGCAGTCCCACCACCTGGGACGAATGTCGTCAGTGGCCGATGGCTCTACAAGGTGAAGCGGCCGCCTGGATCACCACCTGTGTTCAAGGCGCGCTATGTGGCGAGAGGCTTCAGTCAGCGAGAGGGGGTGGACTTCTTCCAGACCTTCGCTCCCACCCCGAAGATGAGTACTCTTCGGGTGTTGCTGCATATTGCAGCCCAGCGCGACTACGAGTTGCACTCCTTGGACTTTCCTCACGTGGTTCCGCTTCCCGTTCTCCAAGGTACAGCCCACCCCTCTTGGTGTGGATCATGGGCTCACGGCTCCACCTTCGGACGAGTCATTTGAGTCCAGTGGTCCATATCCTGAGCTGGTGGGTTGTCTCATGTACCTGATGACCTGTACTCGCCCAGACCTAGCCTACCCTCTTAGCGTTCTTGCGCGCTTTGTTGCGCCAGGGAGACACCGACCTTCCCACTGGTCCGCTGCTAAGAGGGTGGCGAAGTATGTGGCGAGTACATCAGGCATGGGACTTGTCCTTGGAGGGAAGCAGCCAGTTACACTCACAGGTTACTCGGACTCGTCGTGGGCCGACGACGCGGAGACACGTCGGTCTACACAGGGGTACTCCTTTAGCCTCGGGACAGGCGCTGTTTCGTTGCGGTCGACTCGGGCGTCGTCTGTGGCCGGTTCCAGCTGTGAGGCAGAGGTGTACGCTGCGGCCATGGCCGCTCAGGAGCTTCGCTGGCTGTCTTTCCTTCTCACCGACCTTGGTGAGCGGCCTCGCTCTCCCCCAGTCTTGTTCGCCGACAACAGGTCTGCTGTCCTGTTGTGTGAGGAGCCCCGACTGGTTGGGAAGGCGAAGCACATCCAGCTTCGTTACTTCCTTCTGCGTGAGTTGCAGCAGCGTGGCCAGGCACTCGTACGACGTGTGGTCTCTGAGGCCAACACTGCAGATATCTTCACCAAGGCGCTGCCGCCTTGTGACCACCGGCGTTTCTGCACCCAGCTTGGCCTTGTGCCTACCCGTCCTCACTTGCTTACGTAGAGATGCTTTGTCCTGCTTGTCTTGTACTCTTGCATCTCATTATATTTGCTATATATCTGCATGTGGACTGGTCCTGTGGCCCCTTGCTTGTCCTCGGAGTGTGTGGTGACTTTGAGCTCCACCCTGAGATTTGTCTTGTTCTTGTGGACTGGTCTTGTGACCCTTTCTCGTTCTTGCTGATTGGTCATGTGACCCTTGCTTGCTCTCAGACTGTGTGTGTCCTTGAGGCCCACTCTGAGATATGTGTTGCTTTCCATAGGACTGCCGTCACCTAGACTATGGGGGTGTGTGAAACTATATTTCTATAGTTTCTATATATTAGTCTAGGTGTTGTACAATGTGTTACACTTGTGCTAGGACATTTGCTAGGGTTTCCTATATCTTGTTTGTAACCTCAATTCCCTTAGTCAATTCTTCACGCTAGTTAGATTCTGACAACGACGTCGGCTCCGCCCAAGCGAGGACGGGGCCAACACACAACTCCCGTTGACACTCCCCTGCCGCGTTCACGCTTGGGCCCCCAGCCCACACGGCAAAACTCCACAGAGACTAGCTCGTCGACGTGCACCCAACACACAGCACGTCGTCCACCGCACCAGCCATGCAAGAGGGCATGGCACCTACTGCTGCACTTCGTCAACTTCGTCACCCACGTCGGCCAAGCGCACCTGGCCGATGGCGACGGAGCACCGGTTGAAGGCCGGATAGTGCGGCGCCTTCGTCAGGAAGTCAGCCGGCTGCTCAGCGGTCGGGATGTACTGCAGCGAGAACGTCCCGCGCTTCACCATGTGCTGCAGCCAGGCCTGTCGCCGCTCCATGTGCTTGAGGTTGCCCGTCAACCCCATGCCCTCGGCGACCGTGATGGCCGACTTGTTGTCCACCCTCAGGACAGTCGGCTTCCCGGCGTCCAGCTGCCGGAACTCGGCGAGAAGGAAGCGAAGTCGGCGTCCCTCCTTCCCGGCTTCGGTGGCCGCCACGTACTCCGACTCGGTCGACGACAACGTCGCGCACTTGATGCGCTGGCTCGACCAGGAGACCGCGGCCCCTCCGTAGACGAACACGTAGCCGCCCGTGCTCGTCCTGTTCTGCTTGTCACCGGCGTTGTCGGCGTCCACATAGCCGACCAGCTCCAGCGACTCAGGTCCACCGCCAAACTCCAGGGCGGTGTCACGCGTGTTGGCGAGGTAGGCGAGGCAGCGGTCGACCTCGCGCCAGTGCTGGTCGCTCCTCACCGTGAGGCCGCTCCCCAGCTTGCTGCAGGCGAAGGCGACGTCCGGCCTCGTCGTCGTCGCCGCGAACTGCAGTGAGCCGACCTTCTGCTGGTACTCCTCCTCCTGTCGCTCCTGCGCCTCCTCGTCGTCGAAGGTGAGCTCGGCGTAGGCGTTGACCGAGACCGGCGTCTTTGGGGTGCGCCCGGTCTGCTCCTCGTCGATGAAGCGCCTACGCAGCTTGTCGGCGTAGCCCTGCTGGTGCAGCCACAGCTTCCCCGCCGACCTGTCGCGGACGATCTCTAGCCCGAGGTACTTCTGCACCGGCGAGATCTCACGCAGCTCGAAGGCGGACTCCAGCAGCTCCTTCAGCTCCTTCAGCATCTCGGTGCTGCTGCTGGCGGCCAGCAGGTCGTCGACGTAGACCAGCACCCAGCAGGCCACTCCGTCCTCTCCGACCTTGAAGTAGAGGGCCTCGTCAACCTGGCTCTTCTTCCACCCGGCGCCGACCAGCACGTCGTTGAGCGCCAAGTACCACAGCAGCGGTGACTGCTTCAGCCCGTACAGGCTCTTCAGCAGCTTGCAGACCCGGCCAGTTCCGTCGTTGAAGTAGTCCGGCCGAGTCATGTATAGCACCCGGTCGAGCTTGCTCTGCAGGAAGGCGTTCTTCATGTCGAGCTGCATCAGGTTGAGGTTGAGGACGGCGACGATGCTGAGGAAAATCCTCAGGGTGACATAGCTGCCCACCGGCGCGAACGTCTCGTCGTAGTCGGCGCCATACACCTGGGTTAAGCCCTTCACGACCAGCCTCGCCTTCTCGCGCTCGACGGGGTCGTCGACGTGGTACTTCGTCGTCAACACCCACCGGTTCTTCATGATGTTGACCCCCGGCGGGCGTTCGACCAGCTCCCAAGTGCCCATGTTGATGAGGCTGCGGATCTCCTCCTCCATGGCGGCCTTCACCGCCGGGCCCTTCCAGCTCGCCAGCGCCTCCTTCACCGTCATCGTCGAGATGTCCCAACGGTGTTCGGGGTCGGCCAGGACGTCAGGGTCGAGCTCCGGAAATTCCTCATCCTCCTCGGCGTCGTCGTACAGCAGGTCGTCGTCATCGTCCACGTCGTACACCGTGGTGAAGGCAGCGGGGACGAAGAATTCGGGTGGCCTCCGAACTCTATCCGACTTCCGGGGTTCAGGCCGAACCTCCACCACGTCACTCTTGGTGGACTCCCCGGCGTCACCGTCTTCACTGCCCTCGTCGTCCTGCTGCACCTCGGTCGACTTCCTGGTCGACCTCTCCCTTGTGGTCGGCTCCCCTGCCGACTGCCCGGTCGCCGACTGCTGCTCCGTGGTCGGCTTCACTGCTGCCTGCTCCCTTGTCGGCTGCTGCTCCTCGACCTGCTCCTCCCCTCTCGACGTCGGCTTCAGTCCCACGTCGGCTTGCCGCCCGTCACGTCGGCCACCGGCGATGCCCATGGCCGGCGCCGAAGGCGAAGACCCACTACTCCCCTCATCGCCGGAGGCCGACAGAGGAGCCAGCCCGTGCATGTCGGCCACGAGGGGAGGGGCAAGGGTCGGAGGAGGAGGGGTAGGAGGGTGGACGTCCTCGACGTCCTTAGCAGCAATCTCATCGACCTCGGCGAGCAGGGGCACCGTCGCCGACGAGGTGTCGGAGGGCGGGGTAGCAGGCATCCGGCCGGACACCGGCCCGTGCTCCGACTTCCACTCGGCCAGCGACATCTCCTCGTAGAACACCACGTCCGACGTGGTGACCACCCGGTTGGCGTCGACGTCGAGGAGCTCCCAGCCCTTGCTCGCCGCCGACACGCCAAGGTGAAGGCCCCACCGGGCCTTCGGCTTCAGCTTCCCACCACGCTGCTGCTCGGGGACAAGGAACTGCGCCATGCAGCCCCACACCCGCGCCATCGACAAGTCGGGCCTCTGCCCGGTCAGCAGCTGGTACGGTGTCGTCCCCGACGGCAGCGGCGACCGCTCAAGGCAGTTGCGAACCCAGACGGCCAGCCGCAGAGCGAGGTGCCACCAGTGGTGCTGCACGCCCATGTGCAGCAGCATCGTCCGCACGGACTCCACCACCGTCCTCATCTCCCGCTCCGCCATGCCGTTCTGCTGCGGGGTGTACGGGCAGGTCAGGTCGTGGACGATCCCTCGTCCGTCCACGAAGTCGGTGAACTTCTTCCCGAGGAACTCCCCTCCTCGGTCCGAGCGCAACTGTAGTACCAACTTCTGCGTCTGCCTCTCCACCAACACCAGCCACTTCTGGAACTCCAGCAGCACATCCGACTTCTTGGCGACCGGCCTCACCCACACGAAGCGGGTCTTGCGGTCCTTCAGGAGCAGGAAGTACAGGCAGCCGTCCTTGGCAGCCACGCGGAACGGCCCGCACAGGTCGATGTGCACGACGGCCAGCACGTCGTCGGCGTCGGAGCCTTGGTCGGGGAAGGTGTGCCGCGCCAGCTTCCCCACCGATGCACGAGACACACGCGGAGTCGGCGCCCGTCGCCGACTTGAGGTCCAGCCCAATGGCGACCTCGTTCTTCGCCGAGCTCCTGATGGTGTCCATGCCGACGTGCGCAAGCCTCGCGTGCATCCGGTCCGGCGTCGACTTCGTCTTCGAGACCATCGCCCGCAGGGCCACAACCTCCGGCGTGGGCGACGTCGACCTCGTGGAGCAGGGACGCAGGTCGGTGCAGAGGACTCGCCCGGAGTACGTCGCCCGGCCGAGCACCTCCCCAGCCGCCGAGACGAGCAGCATGCCGTCGCCATCCTCCTGCAGCTTCACGCCGTGCTCCTTCATTTGGCCGGCCGACAGCAGGTTGGCCCGCACACCCGGGACGTACAGCAGGTCGGGGATGAGCACTTGCTTTCCGGCCTCCCCTTGCAGGGCGACAGTGCCGCGGCCCTGAACGTCCTGCAGCGCCCCATTGAAGCCGCGCACGTGCTTGATGGTGCCGCTCGGCTGCAGGTCGACGAAGACCTCCTTCGTCCCCATCAGGTGATGGGAGCAGCCGCTGTCGAGAAGGACCACCGCCGGGTTCGCCTGCACAGCTGCCGCCACCGCCTGGAAGTCCTCTCCAGCCTCCGGCGCCAGCGAGACGGTCGGCTCCACGACGCCGACCAGCGAGCACGACGCCGTCTTGTCGTCCTGCGCCTTGCCGCCAGCAGAGGAGTCGGCGTCCTTCGCCGAAGTCGACGTCTTGGTTGACTGCTTCTCCTTGCGCGGCTGGTTTCCTCCTCGACGAGGACGACGACTGCTCGACCTCCCGCGGCCGCCCTTG
Source organism: Closterium sp. Naga37s-1 (assembly GCA_947471745.1). Classification (NCBI taxonomy): domain Eukaryota; kingdom Viridiplantae; phylum Streptophyta; class Zygnematophyceae; order Desmidiales; family Closteriaceae; genus Closterium; species Closterium sp. Naga37s-1. Next base: position 324,996 of record CANJKZ010000918.1, on the reverse strand, counting down.
TCGTCGTCGTCGGAGTTACTGCGGTCGGGACACTCGAAGGAGAGGTGGTCGGGGCCGCGGCAGATCCAGCACTCCCGACGTCGACTTCCTCCTCCTCGACCGCTGTCCTTGGTCGACGTCCTTTTGTCGACCTCCTTGGCCGGCTTCCACCCACCGCTACCGCCGCCGCCAGACTGACCGCGCTGCCCCGGTCGACCTCCTTGCTTCGTTGGGGCGGCGAAGTTGGCCTGCGCCAAGAGCTCCTGGGACCGCTCGGCCTCCTGCATCGCCTCGTCCTGCAGGATGTACGAGGTCAAGTTGTCCTCGTTGAGCGTCGTCCTCGTGCCCGGCGCCATCGACAGCCTCTTCAGGAGGTTGTAGTTGCTCGACAACCCCTGCATGACGTGGGTGACGTACGACGCCGTCGAGTACTGCGCGACGGCCATCCTGATGGTGGCGAGAATTCGCCGGGCTCGGTTGCAGTAGTCGGTCGTCGTCTCCTCGTCGCCCATACGCAGGTGCGTCAGCTGCCCCTCCAGCTGGGAGATGAACAAGTCGTCGGTGACTTGGTACGTCGACTCAATGAAGTGCCACGCCTGGTGGCCGGCGTCGAGGTACTCCCGGCACCACTTCAAGGCGATTTGCACGCCCGGCGAGCAGCACCGCGAGATGACCATGAAGGTCAACAGCTGCACGGCGCGAAACTCTGCACGAAGGTCGGGGTCGTCCGGCGTCTCCACGGAACCTCGGGCGAAGTTGATCAGCCGGCCATCTCCAGCTGGGGCTCGATGGCTTCCTTCCAGGTGAGGATGTTCTGTCGACCAGTCAGTGGCGGGGTGACCAAGATCCTGTCCGGCGCAAACTTGAAGTAGCCGTAGCTCGGTGCAATCCCGCCCGTCGTCACCTGGGTCGCCGACGTCGGCGACAAACCGCTTCGTCGTCCTCCGACGTCGCCCCGCGAGGAGCCTGCAGCCGCCGACGACCGCACCCCTCGCCCCTGAACGCCGTCGACTTCATCGGCGTGAATCACACCTCTCTGCCTCGACGTGCCTCCCGCACTACTGCCGACTTGGCCACCTTCGGCGTTGACGCCCACGTCGACGCCGCCCTCTGTGTTCACCGGCCGAGGAGACGCTGGTCGAGAAGGGTGCAACGTCGCCCACATGGAGCGAATGCCAGCCTCCACAACCACCCAGGGGATCGTTCCATATTCCTGGGCCCCATGGCGTGTCCTCGCGTCCTCCAGCTGTGCTTCCAGGGTCTCCATTCCCTAGGCGTCACCTACGTGTGACTGCACGGCTGCCGGCCTAAGAACAACTTAGGTAAGTGACCTCTACGTCGACCTGACTGAAAGGTAAGTCGTGTGCCGTGCACGCTCACCGCACCATGCGGAGATAACTACTACAACGAGAGCTAGACTACGGGCTAGGCACGGGTGCTCGTGTGATCTCTGCGTTCGTTGGTCCTTAGTCATTTTCCTAGTGCATACACAGCTTGCTAGTTCACAGGGAGAATTGGCAAGAGTTTCACTAGAGAAAGTTGACAACAATGATACAATGAAGTTTGCATAGCAAGACTACATCAGAGCTAGAATTCAGGTCGGTCGACTGCCAGCGCAGCATGGTCGACCGCGTTCCAGCACGACTTGGTCGACTGCGCTCCAGCAGTGCAAAGTCGACGGCGTGCCAACATCGCAGGTTGACGGCGTGCCAACATTGCTCACGCAGAACAGCAGCGCACCCACTTCGCAAGTGCGCGCAGCTGATTGGCGGGCTGAGCCTCGTCACCCGCACAACGCACACACCACGTCAACCTCATGCTGACGACTGCCTCTGATCGGCCATGTCGACCTCAGGATACCACCACCGAGGTTGGGCTCGCCAACTTCGCCTGGGCGACTGTCGCACTCCTCCGCAGAACCTCGTCACCCAGGTAACCTGGTCGACCGGGCAACCACGTCGACCAGTTGCTCCCGTACGTGCCCGTCGACCTCCTAAGACGACGGCCACCACCAAGTCAACCTCACCAGGTCGACCACGCCCCTAGGTCGACCAGCTCCAGGTCGACGAACCCTCCTGGTCGACCAGCTCCTCGTCGACCAGCGCAGTTGTCGGCCGACTTCCCAAGTCGGCTACCCGAAGTCGGCGTCACGAAGTTGACGCCCTGCTACCCGACGCCCAACTGCTCGGCGTCCTGAGTCAAGGTCGACGTCGGCCCCCCTTCGTCGACCACCAGGTCAGGTCGACCACCTGCAGGTCGACCAGCAGTCCGTCAGCCGACCACCGAAGTCGGCTGCCCCAAGTTGACGTCACCAAGTTGACGTCCTCCGCAAGTCCACCTCCCAGGTCGACCTCCCTGAAGTCGGCACCACCCCGACGTCGGCGCCCGTGCAGTGGTCCCCGTGCAGGTCGACCTCCTCGTCAACCAGCTCGCCCACTGCTGCAGGTCGGCTGCTCCCCTCACACCCGACCACGATGTCGGCTCCGCCCAAGCGAGGACGGGGCCAACACCCAACTCCCGTTGACAGTCCAGAGGTAGGATCAGCCAGAGCCACTGACACAGGAGTGAGGAGTGGCGTAAGGGTCGTGTGGCCGCGGAAGAAGCACTGAGACGCGCCCGAGTCCAGCGTGAACGATAGAGAGGCCTCAGCCGGAGGGTCACCTGACCCAGTCGCTACACAAGCACCTAGAGCAGCAACACAAGCACCTAAGCTAGACAGGCACAAGGCTACACTAGCAGGAGGCAAGCAGAACTACGAACACGCGAGCACACAGATCCATCAGCACTAAAGTCAGCATCAACATACAAAGCATGCTGACGCGCATCGTCCATGGACAGATCAAAGACATCAATCATACGGGCTAACAGACGAGACCAGCGAGGCGTGACCGCCAAAGGGCCCCAACGAGCCCGGTAGAGGTCGTCGAGGCGGCGGAAGCACCGCGCGGCAGAGTGGTCGTCGCGACCACAGAGACAGGGGCTGCCCAGCTCGGTGAGGCACCAGTGGGTGCAGGGGCCAGCGTCACGGCGAGGGGGGCGAGGGGCCCAGCTGGAAGAGCTGCTGCTGCGGCCGGTGCTCCCAGGGCCTCCCGGACCCCACTGCGGCGGGGGACCCCAGTGCTGCTGCGGACCCCACTGCAGCGGGGGCCCCCACTGCTGGAACTGCTGCGGTGCCTGCTGCTGCTGCTGTCCCTGCTGCTGCTGCTGTCCCTGCTGTGGCTGGTGCTGCTGTGGCTGCTGCTGCTGGGGGGCAACACCCCACCGGTCGGGCCACCACCTGTGGGTGGACCTGTCTGTCCTGCGCCTCCTCCAAGGCCCCCTCCCCCTGGTGCACCACCGCCGCCGCCGCCGCCGCCGCCTCCACCACCACCGCCGCTCCCACTTCCACCGCCCCCTCCACCGCCATCTCCTCCGCCCCCACCTCCCCCCTTCCTGCCCTTCTTGCCACTCTTGCCCCGTTTCTGCCAGTCTGCGGCAGAAATGGCAGCGTTGTCCTCAGTTACCGACACAGCAGCAGAAGCGCGGGTAGCGGTGAAAGTGGGAAGCTGAGGGGCGGCACACCCCGCAAAGAGACGGGGGGGCACCGCATCAGTGGCGGAGGCAACAGTGAGTAGGCTGCTCTTGATGGTCCCGAGAGCAGTCTGAAGGAGGTCTATAGTGAGTTCAGTGGGGTGCTTCGGAAGAAGCGCGTCGCGGGCAGTGGCAATGCGGTCAGGGAGGCGGGTGACTAACCAGTGCACAGTGAGCCACATGGGGGGGGGAGCAACAAGGAGCTGTGCGTCGGTACAGGCCGAACGAAAACCGGCGTCAAGCGAGCGGAGGTGAGTCACTAGGTCGGAAACAGTCGCAAACAAGCCTAGGTCGGGAAACACGAACGGCATGAGGAGGCGACTGAGGGAGGCGGAGGAGGGGGTGGAATAGCGAGCCACAATAGCATCCCAAACCCCCTTGGCTGTCTCCACCTGGTCAAAGTGAGCGGCCTCATTCGGGGGGAGAAGCTCCGATAGCGTGAGGGCGGCGGCCGCGTCACGAGAGAGCCACACGTCCCGAGCCAGGACCCGACGGTCGTAGTCCGCCTGGGCCGTAGGAGTCGGCTCCGGGGCGGTCGGCAGGGCGGCGGGGGACGGGGGTGCCGCGAGAGCACCCGACGCGTGGGCCGACAAAGTGGCGCCATCCTGACGCTGGCTGGTGAGGAAACGTGTGGTCTGGCGCTGCCAGGTACCGAACTCGATCGGGCGTCCCTCAGCATCGAAACGGAGGCGACGGGCCTCCATAGCGGAGCCCATGCTAGAGGCGACTGGAGCACGGCGGAGGCGGAGCTAAGAACGAGGAGGAAAACTAAGGAGGGCTAGGGACGCCAGCGGGGAAACCGACGAGAGACAGTCGGCGAGAAAATAGTCGTGGGGCGGGGCTTAAACCGAACCTAGGTGGCGCTACCGGAGGGAAGAGCGGCTGCCAGCCGCTGAGCCGGGAGCCAAATGCAGTAGGAATGGCGTGGGACCGGGGCACAGGTGAAGGGGAGAGAGATGCAGTAAGCGCACAAAGGGATGCGGTAAGCGCACGCAGGGGTGCGGTAAGCGCACGCAGGTGTGCGGTAAGTGCACGCAGGTGTGCGGGAAGCGCACGCATATGTGCGGGAAGCGCACGCATGTGTGCGGTAAGCGCACGCAGGTGTGCGGGAAGCGCACGCAGGTGTGCGGGAAGCGCACGCAGGTGTGCGGGAAGGTTTACGGAGGAGGGCGCGCGACAGGCGGAGGGGAGGGCACGCGACGGTCTAAGGAGGGCGCGCGACGGTTGAGGAGGGCGCGCGACGGCGGGGGAGGGCGCGCGACGGTGGGGGAGGGCGCGCGGTGGTCTAAGGAGGGCGCGCGACGGGCTGGACAGCGCGGGAGGGCGCGGGCTAGGCGCGGGGAGGGCGCGGAGGGCGCGGAGGGGGCGAGAGCACGGAGGGCGCGTAGGGCGCGGAGGCTAGCTAAGACCGAACGAGGATCTAACCTACTCGTGATACCATCTCAGAATAGGAATGCAACGGAATGGTTGGAATTAGGGTTTGCAAGGGTACAAATAGGAATCCTACAAAAGCTATACTCTCTATGGAGTACCTCACTGCAGCCTATCATAACATTAACATTTGACAATACTCTGTTAAGTCAGGGTCCACTAACAGGCTAGTCTGTTACACTATACTCAAAATCAGGGATACGAAATCTATTACTCTGATTGGATCTGGGTTGAGAACTCATTGATTCTGAAGTTTCAGTCTCCACAAAGTGTAAAGCCTGAAATCACCTTGAAATCAGGGTACTTACCTTGATAAAAACAGCCCTGCCACAGGGCCAGTTCAAGAGTTCACAGCAATAAAAAAAAGTACAGAAAGAAACAAGAGGCAAGACATCAGTAGCCGAGGGCCTACATTAACAAAGCCTAGCTGCAGACAGAACCGGTGGTGGTCACCAGGCGGAAGGGCCTTGGTGAAGATGTCTGCAGTGCTGGCCACTGAGGCCACGAAGTCCAAGCGTGCCTGGCCGTGTCGCTGCAACTCTTGGAGGAGAAAATACATGACGTCGATGTGCTTCACTCTACTCTCCAGTCGAGGAGGCGGGGGGAGGGGGTACGGGAGGTGTTCAACAGTTCTTGCACATGATGACACTACTTTCAGCTGCAGTGCGTTTGGGCCTTCCCATCCACCAACTTCTGGTTGCTGGCAAGTGTGTTTGCGATGTAGAGATTAAGGGCCCGTCGGGTCCTCACTATGCCCTTCGTTGTAAGCACCACTATGCCCCATCTCGTGTTCATGATGCAATGAAGCTTGTAGTCGCTAAGATAGCCAAGGCGTCGGGTGGGGTGGTTACGATCGAGGATGACACGTTTCCGCCGAGGCCCGAGGAAGAGAGTGGACGTGGCGGTTAGGAGACCGATGGATGGAGAAGCATATGCGCTCGAGGTGAGCGCCGTGAATCCGATTTGTCTACCGGTGCAATAGCATGGGCCGTGTGGGCGGTCAATTGGTTTTGCTGCCAAGGAGCGAGAGAAGAGAAAAGCGGTGGATTATCATCCTTTTCTACAGCAGCACAGGGGGGTACGTTTCTAACCGCTGATTCTTGAGATTTGGGGTTGCTTGAGGGAAAGCTTTTGGCAGTGGTTACAACAACATGGGGGGTATCAATCTAAAAACGGCTCTTAACAAAGGTGTGGGAAGGGGCAAAACGTCATCTCCAGCGGAATGACCGTTGGATCCGAAACATTGTTGTGCTTTATCGTGAGCAGCGCCCACTTGAACATATTAGGGTTGGAAGGAAGGGTCGGTGCGATCGACTGCCAGTAAATCCACGCCGAAGCGCCCATGATGTTGATCGCTTGGATCGCCGATCGCATCATGAACAACCCCACATCGGTGTCCTCCCCTCCCGCCCACATCGGCCCAATCTCCGACACCCACACCTCCTTCCCCACGCCCATCCCCACCCGCGCTAGCCACACATAGAGCTGCTCGATATACTCCCTTGTGTCGGTTGTGGTGGGCGGCGGAGGGACATACCCGTGCACGGAGATCCTTTTCAGGCTGGATAGCAGCTGCCCGGTCCATTTCTTTGCGTTCCGCACCGTGAACCCGACGAAGCTGTCGAACCCCGCAACTTGCGTGGGAAGCTTCCTCCGCTTCAGCGCAGCCGCGACAATTTTGCAAAGCCGCTCCAACTCAGCAGCCGTGAAGGTGCACCCCTCGTGCTTCCCCCCCTGCGTCCACCACCCCTCCAGCGGCTCATTCGCCGGATTCATCGTGCTGAACGTCACATTCCACTCCCGCCGGAAATGGTCCGTGATGGTCGCCAAATACTCGGCAAACTCGCCGTACCTATCTGGTGAGAGGTTCGACGCTCCGCCCACATTCCCCGCAGTGTCCCCACTGATGGTCATCCACCAGGGCGCCGAGTACGCAATCGCCTCCACCTCATCCAACCCGCGCTCCATCGCTCCTTTCAGCACCTTCCGCTGCCGCCAGTCCGCCGCCCAGTCGTACGGGCCGGCCTCGGTCGGCTTGTAGCCGGGGAGGTTGACCTGGTGAAAGGTGTCTTTGGTGAGCTGCGGGCTGTTGGTGGCGTTGAAGCTGGCGCCTAGGAGGTAGCGCGCGAGGTTGAACCCGATTCCCGTGGACGGTGAGAAGAGCAGGTCCAGCAGCGTGGTGAGCTGGTCGTCTGGCAGCTTGCCTATGTAGTTGGCAGTCCTGGGGGATGGGGAGGGGCAGGGGTAGGGCAGGGGGAGGACAGGGGGAGGGCAGGAGGGGGAAGGGGAAGGAAAGGGGGAAGGGCGAAGGGGGAAGGGGGAGGGGAAAGGTCGAGGAGCGTGGTGAGCTGGTTGTCTGGTAGCTTGCCAATGCAGTTGCCTAAGAAGGGGCAAGGCGGGGAGGGCAAGAGGCGAACCGCGGGTTTGTGGGGTGGGAGCAGTTGAGATGGACGGGAAATAGGTGGCCTAGGTACAGAAAGACCGAGGTGGTTGAAGGGACAAGAGAGGGGGTCATGCACTCACTGCCCCATGCACTCACAGCCCCATGCACTCACAGCCCCATGCACTCACAGCCCCATGCACTCACAGCCCCATGCACTCACAGCCCCATGCACTCACAGCCCCATGCACTCACAGCCCCATGCACTCACAGCCCCATGCACTCACAGCCCCATGCACTCACAGCCCCATGCACTCACAGCCCCATGCACTCACAGCCCCATGAACTCACAGCCCCATGCACTCACAGCCCCATGAACTCACAGCCCCATGCACTCACAGCCCCATGCACTCACAGCCCCATGCACTCACAGCCCCATGAACTCACAGCCCCATGCACTCACAGCCCCATGCACTCACAGCCCCATGCACTCACAGCCCCATGCACTCACAGCCCCATGCACTCACAACGCCGTACAGTGTTTATCCTGCAGTCATCATGCAAAACCACGAATGATCATAAAGTCATGCTCACCACTCTCTCGCACTCACCACTCTCTCGCACTCACCACTCTTTCGCACTCACCACTCTCTCGCACTCACCACTCTCTCGCACTCACCACTCTCTCGCACTCACCACTCTCTCGCACTCACCACTCTCTCGCACTCACCACTCTCTCGCACTCACCACTCTCTCGCACTCACCACTCTCTCGCACTCACCACTCTTTCGCACTCACCACTCTTTCGCACTCACCACGCCAAAGACGTGCCCCAGCCTCTCCAGGTCTGCCCACTGAGATCCGGACTGATGGTGATGCTGGCTGGGCCTGGCAGACAGGCAGGGGGAGGAGGGGGAGAGAGGGGAAAGGGGTAAAGCGGGGGGGGAAAGGGGGGGTGGGGTGGGGGGGCACGGGCACTGGTCAGGCGTGCATGGGAGACTAGACTAGGGTAACGTTAACAAAAGACGCCCGGACTGATGGTGACGCTGGCCGGGGCTTGGGACAGGGAGTGCGGTGCGGAGGACACCTCTCAGGCGCGCATGACATGGGAGACTGGGTGGCGTTAACAAATGACGCCCGGACTGGTGGCGATGCTGGCTGGGGCTGGGGACAGGGAGTGGGGCGGGGAGCATTCAGGCGTGCATGGGAGACCTGGGTAACGTTCACAAATGACGCCCGGACTGATGGTGGTGATGGCTGCGCCTGGAGAGACAGGGGAGCGAGGGGAGGGGGGAAGGAAGGAAGAGAGAGGGAGACGAGAGGGGAGGTGAAGGTGCAGTTGCGGTCCAGAGTGAAGGTGATGCTGATGCTGCTGGCTGGGGGTGGCGATGAGGGAGAGAGGTTTAGAGGGGAGAGGCAAGAGGAGGGGAAGGTAAGGCCACAGGCCCACAGGTCCACAGGTGAGGTCGACGGGGATGGTGATGCTGGCTGGGGGTGGCGATGAGGGAGAGAGGGGAGGGTGAGGAGGAAGGATGATGGTTATGCTGGTAAACGGGAGCGGGCAAGGGAAAACGGGCGCATAGGAAGAAGATTTGGGAAGAGAGGGAAGGGAGGGAAGCAAGGGACGAGAACAGCTGAGGTGGACTGATGGCCATGCCACGTGTCATGCTGTCATTCCACACTTTTCTGTGCTATGCTGTCACCACGCCACGCCATGCCATGCGTGTGCAGGAAAGGAGTCTCCGCGCAGTGACTCAGTCAGACTGTCCATCCGTACGGCCATAACCGAACCTTCTCCACGCATCTCAACCCATCTGAACCCATCACCCACTCACCACACCTCCCATCACCTCACATCACACCTCATCACCGCTCATCACCCCCCATCACCATGCGAGCCCTACCAGCGGAGCGACACACGGTGATCACTTCATTCGGGGGGGTGAGAGTCGACGCCGCCGCCGCCGGCTCCGCTCGTCCCGGTCCCCCCTTTACCCCCGCTCCGCCCGCTAACCCCGCTCCCCCCATTACCCCCGCTACCCTTGCTACCCCCGCTCCCCCCGCTCCCTCCGCGCCTTCCGCGCTGCTCTCCGCCTCCAGCGGCGCCCACACGGTGCTGGCGCGCCACTTGTTGCGCGCCACATCCAGCAGATCGCCCCGCGTCGCCGTCTCAGGCTCGTCCCCCCCGCCACCGCCGCTGCCGCTGTCGCTCAACGGAGACGTGGACGCGCCGCCGTGCGGGGGGGAGTCGAGCGGGGAGGAGGGCTGCGCGGAGTGCAGCGAGAGGTGGTTGAAGCAGGCGGGGTCGAGGAGGGCGGGCGGAAAGAGCTGCGGAAGGAGCGCCTGCAGCGCGCACGGGTCGAGCTCCACCTCGCGCAGCGGCGGCGCAGGCGGCGGCGGCGGAGGCTTGTTGACGTGAGCACTCGTCGCGACGCCAGCTGCGGTAGCGGCGACGCTGGGCTGTTGCTGTGCGACGAGCAGGCGATGCGGCGGGGAGCGCGCCGCTTGCGGCTGTTCTAGTCGCGACGAGTCCCCGGAGTCGCCGCCAAGATTGTCTGAGTTGTAGAAATCGAGAAACGGGTGTAGCAGCGACCAGGCGGTACTAGGGAAGGCGGACGAGCCGTAATTTGAAGATGAAGACTCATCGTCGCGTGATGCCGGCTGGTGAAGAGGGGAAAGGCCGTGCCGGGCGGACGGTAGTAGGGACGACGCGGGGGCGGCGCCGGAGGCTGCGGAGGCGAGAAGCAGCACGCAGCACGCGCATAACGCCGCGGAGAGGCGCGTGGCTGCGCGGATGGAGAAGCGTGAGGAGTGAAGGGGGAGGTTGTGAGGCGGAGCCATCATGTGCGCTGGCGACGGTCGTCTGCCCCGCTGTCTATCTGTCACTGTCGCTGTTACTGTTTATGTTTATGTTACTGTTACGATGTTAGTACTGCGATGTTACTGTTACGATGTTAGTACTGTTTCAGGCCACGGTTAATCACGGGTTCGCCGTCTAAGGCGCGTTTCAAAAGGCTAGATTAGGAGGCACCATCCCACGCGTGCGGTGCCCGCGCGATTCTCGGCGTCAGAAGCACACGGCTCCAAGGAAAGCTTTTTGTGCAAAGCGCATCGGAAGAAACTCTGCGCTTAGCCGGCAGGTCAGGTTGGGTTGAAGCACTACATCTTTCTTTACCCTAACTCATCATATCCGCTCCGCATGTGCGGAGGGAATTATCTATCACCGTACTGTAGTACCGACATCAGCGACCGAAGGACGGCAGGTGGATATTTGCGAAAACAGATTTTCGAGTGAGCGTTGCGATGCGATGCGATGCGATGCGATGCGATGCGATGCGATGCGATGCGACTGTGCGAGCACAGAGTCTGCTGTCGGTGAGCTTCGTGGTCTGAAATTTGGCGGAGGTTCGGCCTTGTCAGACTTGTCAGCCTTGTCTTGTCAGCCTTCCAACCATGACACCGAACTGGAACCAGAATCAACAAGGCTGACACCGAACATATGCGGCCAATATCATTGATACTCAAAGTATGCCAGATAATTTTTGCGTCGGTACTCAACCTAGATTTCTCATCGCTGATTGGTTCTCGCTTTTGAATCACACTTTCACACTAATAACACCTCCGAAATGTGACAGAAACAAAACGCGATTACCAAGTTACATATGAACAATTGTACCCAAGAAATAAAAATTTGTATCAAGCGCAAATTGCGTAAAAAAAAAAACAATTAGGGAAAAAAGGATGCAGACTGAGAATAATTCAACGTAATGGGGTCGACGGCACCGTCAACCCTCCGTCGACCATGAACCTGCTGACCTAGAACAGAAAACTAAAACCACATCGAATGTCGTATTATGTAACGGAGACATCAACCTTAAACGTCATGCGACAATGTGTTTAGGGTTGATGCTATTCGGACTGGATGCCTTTCCGCATGGGGTTTATTTTTAATTGCATGTAGATAGCAAGCTCTGCTGGACGGTGTTGTTTGTTCGTTGAGATAATCCAAGCAGAAGGCATAGTTGTCAAACATTATATATATGTTATTGCTGTGTAGGCTATAGTGGGTTAGCCTTTAGGGGGTACACAACTCTAGGGTTTCATACTTGTACTCCAATGTTTCATAGTTCAACCACTTCTTGTTTCTGACATGGTATTAAGAGCTTAGGTCCTAGTCCTAGAACCGCTTACCTAAGGGTCCACCGCTAGAAGCGCCCTCGAGCGCCGTATCTACTTAGCGCCCTCGAGCGCCTCTCTCCTAGTGCGCCCTGTCAGACTTATATGCTATAGTCTGTGTAGGCTGTAGTGGGGTAGACAATATGGGGTACAACACTTTTAGGTTTTCCTACTTGTGCCCACCTGTTTCCTAAAGCATTCATTCCTTGTTCTTATTCTCACATGGTATTAGAGCAGAATCGTTCCTAGGGCCCACCGAACGTTCCGCCCTGCCCTAACTGAATTTTTTTTTTTTAGCTGCCCCTGCAGCCGCGCTGCCCTTGCAGCCGGCGTGCTCCCCCTGCGACCGTGCTGCCCCTGCAGCCGTGCCCGCCCGTGCAGCCGTGCCTGCCCCTGCAGCCCGTGGGCGCTGCCTCTGCATCAGTGCCTGCCCCTGCAGCCCGTGTGTGCTGCCCCTGCAGCCAGCGCGCTGCCCTGCCGAGCCGCGTGTCGCCCGTGGGTGCTGCCTCTGCCCTGCCGAGCCGCGTGACGCCCGTGGGCGCTGCCTCTGCGACCCTCGTGTCGCCCCCCGCTGCCCCGTCGCGCTGCCCTGGTAAGCCGCGCGCGACCCCCCGCTGCCACGTCGAGTCGCCCTCGGGAGCTGCGCTCGGCCCCCCGCTGCCCCGTCGCGACGCCCTGGGGAGCCGCGCTGGGCCCCCGCTGCCCCGTCGCGACGCCCTGGGGAGCCGCGCTCGGCCCCCGCTGCCCCGTCGCGACGCCCTGGGGAGCCGCGCTCGGCCCCCGCTGCCCCGTCGCCACGCCCTGGGGAGCCGCGCGCGACCCCCCGCTGCCCCGTCGCGACGCCCTGAGGAGCCGCACGCGCCCCCCCCCCCCCCCCGCTGCTCCGTCGCGGCGCCCTGGGGAGCCGCGCTCCGTCCCCCTCGCTGCAGCCCGCGAGCCGCCTCTGCAGCACCGAGTGCGACCTGCCAAACCCAAAAAAAAATATTAATTAAAAAAAAAAAAAAAAAGGAGCCCTAGGTGCTGCTGCCCTAGGTGCTACTGCTGCTACTGCTGCTACTGGCGGCCGCCCCTGCCCCGCCCTGCAGCAGCTGACGTCGCGGCCCTGCCCCGCCCTGCAGCAGCTGCCGTTGGGGCCCCTGCCCCGCCTTGCAGCAGCTGACGTCGCGGCTCTGCCCCGCCCTGCAGTAGCTGCCGTTGGGGCCCCTGCCCCGCCCTGCAGCAGCTGACGTTGCGGCCCTGCCCCGCCCTGCAGCAGCTGCCGTCGCGGCCCGGCCCCGCCCTGCAGCAGCTGCCGCAGAGCTCCCTGCCGCGGTCGCGGCCCCGCCCTTCAGCAGCTACCGCGGAGCCCTCGCCCTGCAGTGGTAGCGGCCTCGCCGTTGCCGCCGTCGTACGCCTGCCCTTCTCGCCACTGGTGAGCACTGCCCTGCCCGTACTGCTGTTACTGCTGCTCCTGCTGCTACTGTTTTTTCTACAGCTACTGCTGCTCCTAGCGTGGCCAGATGCAGCTCCAGCGCCGTCCGCGTGAGTCCCTCACGCCCCAGCAGCTTCGTGAGTGGTACGCTAGCTGGGGTTGTAGGGGTGGCCGTGCTGCTACTACTGCTACTGCTGCTACTACTGCTACTACTGCTACTACTGCTACTGCTGCTACTGCGGCTACTACTGCTACTACTGCTACTGCTGCTACTGCTGCTACTGCGGCTACTACTGCTACTGCTGCTCCTGGCGGTGGCCAGATGCAGCTCCAGCGACGTCCGCGTGAGTCCCTCACGCCCCAGCAGCTTCGTGAGTGGTACGCTAGTTGGGGTTGTCGGGGTGGCCGTAGTGGGAGTCGTCTTGGAGTGAGTAGTTCGGGAGCTTCTTGTAGTGGCCAGGTGCAGCTGCGGCGTCGTCCGCTCGCGGTCCTTTCGCCCCAGCAGCTTCGTGAGTGGTACGCTCAGCGTGGAGGGTCACGGGGTACTGCTCGCTGCCCGTACGTGATTCGCACTGGTGCTCGGACTGGTCAGCCTTGCGGGACGTTTGGTCATACAGAGTCCCGCTGCTTCGCTCGTCTGAGCGACGCCTGGCGTACTGCGTTTGGCGACGCGGCTGAGCTCTTGACTCTGATGCTATCCTCACTGCCATGCATGCATTGCCTACTAGTGCTGAGGGTGCCTGTTACCTGTGTGTGCCGCCTGACCCCGGTATCCAGTCTGCTGCTCTAGGTGCTGGTGAGGCTGCTGCTCTAGGTGCTGGTGCGTCTCCTGCTCCAAGTGCCGGTGAGGCTGCTGCTCTAGGTGCTCGTGAGTCTACTGCTCCAGGTACTGGTGAGTCTGCCCTCTCTGGTGCTGCGCCTGCTGCGATCTTCCACACCTTCACCCTTGACTCGGGAGCTTCTCGCTCCTTCTTTCGAGACCACACCACACTCACGCCACTTAGTCGGCCGGTTGCAGTCTCCCTGGCAGACCCCTCTGGGGGTCCTGTCCTTGCCCACTACTCCACTGTCCTACCGTGTCCGGCGGCCCCTTCTGGCTCCCTGTCAGGTCTTTACCTCCCCTCGTTCTCTACGAACTTGGTGAGTGGTGCTGACCTACAGGATGGGGGGGTTGACCAGTTCACTCCTGCGAGTCAGCGAGTGACCCACTGCACGTGTGCTCGGACGGGCCGACACTTGGCCACGTTTACCCGTCAGCCGGGGTCGAGCCTGTACACACTCACTACCGAGTCTCCTTCGGTTCCTGCGTCTGGTCAGGTAGCTGCGTCGAGTCAGGTGTTTGCTGCAGCGTCCAGGTCTGGTCCTGAGTCTGCCCCCTGCTCGTGTCGTCTCCTGTCTCACCAGACTCTCCTCTGGCACCACCGCCTTGGTCACCCCTCCCTGCCTCGTCTCCGGGGCATGGCCTCCCGTGTCCTTGCCTCTGGTCTGCCCCGGTCCCTCCCTCCCCTTCCCCCGGGGCCTGCCCCTACCTGCGTTCCCTGCGTCGAGGGGCGGCAGCGCGCCGCTCCTCACTCCTCCGAGTTTCCTCCGACAGAGGCTCCGCTGCAGACTCTCCACATGGACGTGTGGGGCCCAGCCCGCGTCCGTGGACAGGGTCACGAGCGTTACTTCCTTCTGGTGGTTGACGACTACTCGCGTTACACCACAGTCTTCCCCTTGCGCAGCAAGGGTGATGTCACTGAGGTGTTGATCGACTGGATCCGCGCAGCTCGTCTCCAGCTCAGGCAGAGCTTCGGCTCGGACTTTCCTGTTCTGCGTCTGCACTCTGACAGAGGTGGAGAGTTCTCCTCTGGCCTTCTGCGAGCCTACTGTCGTGCACGAGGCATCCGCCAGACCTTCACGCTTCCGGACTCTCCACAGCAAAATGGGATTGCTGAGCGCCGCATTGGCATGGTCATGGACGTCGCCCGTACGTCCATGATGCATGCGGCTGCCCCCCATTTTCTGTGGCCGTTTGCGGTTCGGTACGCGGCCCATCAGATCAACCTTCACCCCAGGGTCTCCATGCCGGAGACCTCCCCAGCTTTGCTGTGGACGGGGAAGGTTGGCGATGCGTCTGCGTTCCGTGTCTGGGGATCTCGGGCGTTTGTCCGCGACTTGTCTGCGGACAAGCTGTCCCCTCGTGCTGCTCCTTGCGTCTTCCTTGGCTTCCCCCCTGACGCGCCAGGGTGGCAGTTCTACCACCCCACCTCTCGCCGTGTTCTGTCCTCCCAGGACGTCACGTTTGACGACTTGGTGCCGTAATACCGTCTCTTCCCCTACCGCGCTGCCCCCCTCCCCCCCCCGCCGCTCTTCCTCGTGCCAGGTCCCCCCCCGGTAGACCCCGTTCCCCCTCAGGGTCCTGCCCCCTCAGGTGTGTCTCAGGTAGACGCAGTCGAGCCTGTCGAGGTAGCTGTTGACTCTGGTGCTGCTCGGGGTGCTGCGCCTGCCGTTGCCGGGTCTGGGGGTGCTGAGCATGAGCGTGCGGAGCCTGGGGGTGCTGGGACTGGGGGTGGTGAGTCTGGGGGTGCTGAGCCTGGGGTTGCTGAGTCTGGGGGTGCGGAGCCTGGGGGTGCGGAGCCTGGAGGTCCTTCGGGTGCTTCGCCTCGGAGGGAGCTACCCTCTCCACAGGAGCTGCGCGAGTGGTTTGCTCGGCGTTGGAATCGTGCTGCTGGAGCTGGTGTTGCTGCTGGTGCTGGAGGTTCTACTGCTGCTGGGGGTGCTGGAGCCACGGGTCCCGGAGGTGCTCGTACTGGAGGTACTGGAGCTGCTGGGCCTGGTGGTTCTACTGGTGCTGGACCTGCTGGAGGAGCTGGAGCTGGGGGTGCTGCTGGAGTAGGTGCTGCTGGGGGTACAGGAGCCGGTGCTGCTCCGTCTTCTGGTGGTCCTTTTGGCGCTGGAGCTGTTGGAGGTTCTGGAGCTGGAGGTGCTGCTGGAGCTGGAGCTGGAGGTTCTGGAGCTGGAGGTGCTACTGGAGCCGGTGCTCCTGGAGCTGCTGGAGTTGGCGGTGCTGGTGCTGCTGGAGGTGCTACTGGAGCTGGTGGTGCTCCTGGAGTCGGAGCTGACGCTGGGGGTGCTGGTGCTGTCCCTGCTGGTTCTGGAGGTGCTGCGCGGCCTCGGCCGTACTTCGTTCCCCTCCTTGAGCAGGTTCTTGGCCTTCCGCCTTCTTCTGGTCCTTCTCCTGCCTTAGAGTGTCCACCGTCCGTCCCGTCCGAGTCACAGTTACAGCTGGCCTGTCCACTGCCAGCCCCTTCTCCCTACACTGGTCCTACTGGAGGTCTTGCTGAGCGTCGTGCGCCTGCGTCTCGCCCTGCGTCGCCTGTTCGTGATGTTCGCGCTAGTCGTCGTGTTCCGCGTCAGCGTCCTCCTGCGGTCCCGGGCACGCATCAGATGGCAATGCGTCCTTCCACTGCTCCGCATCGTGTCCCTTTGCCGTCTCCTCCAGAGTCCTCTCTTCCTGCTCTTGCTGACCCGGGGTCTGACTCTCTTCGTGCTGCCAGTCCTACTGTCACGCGTCTCCTGGCTATTGTTGTCACTGACCCTTCCTTTGAGCCCACTGCTGCGTCTGCCTTAGTTGCTGAGCTTGTCGACTTCGCTGCTCACTGTCGTCTAGACTACGCCGCGAGTCTTGTTGATGAGTCTGAGTCTGTCTGTCCTCCGTCCGTCGGGGGTGAGTGTGCTCTTAGCACGGACGTCCTTGAGGACAGGCAGGAGGAGTTCCAGTGTTTTGCTGCTGCTTTGCCTCATCTCGTGCCCATGCTGATTGCCCCTGAGGGAGACCCGGATGCACCAGACATCCCGACTCCTCGATCGTACGCTGAGGCGATCGAGGGTCCCTACTCCTCACAGTGGCAGTCAGCCACGCAGAGATGGCTTCCTGGAAGTCCACAGGCACCTACGTCGACGATGTTCCCCCACCTGGGGCGAACATCGTCAGTGGCATGTGGATTTTCAGGGTGAAGCGGCCGCCGGGTTCTCCGCCTGTCTTCAAGGCTCGTTACGTGGCTCGAGGCTTCAGTCAGCGGCAGGGAGTTGACTACTTTCAGACCTTCTCTCCCACCCCGAAGATGACCACTCTTCGGGTGCTGCTGCACATAGCCGCTCAGCGTGACTACGAGCTTCACTCTCTTGACTTCAGCACAGCTTTCTTGCAGGGCAGCCTTCACGAGGAGATCTGGCTGCGCCGCCCACCTGGCTTCACTGGGTCGTTTCCTCCTGGTACCCAGTGGAGCCTCCGGCGGCCAGTCTACGGTCTCCGCCAGGCGCCCCGTGAGTGGCACGACACACTGAGGACTACACTTGCGGCTCTTGGGTTTGCTCCTTCTACTGCCAACCCGTCGCTGTTTCTGCGCACCGACACCTCTTTGCCGCCGTTCTACATCCTCGTGTACGTCGACGACTTGGTCTTTGCCACTGCTGACACTGCTGGACTCGCCCACGTGAAGTCGGAGCTGCAGAAGAGACACACGTGCACAGACCTGGGTGAACTGCGCAGCTACCTTGGCTTGCAGATCACCCGGGACAGAGCACAGCGCACCATTACCCTGACTCAGTCACACATGGTGCAGCAGGTCCTTCAGCGCTTCGACTTCACGTACTCCTCGCCTCAGGCCACTCCTCTGTCTACTCGCCACTCGCTCTCAGCTCTGCCTTCGGATGAGTCCGTAGAGCCGAGTGGCCCGTACCCAGAGCTTGTTGGCTGCCTCATGTACCTGATGACCTGCACACGACCTGACCTTGCATACCCTCTTAGCATCCTGGCACGCTATGTTGCTCCTGGGAGACACCGACCAGAGCACATGGCTGCAGCGAAGAGGGTGTTGCGCTACTTGTGCAGTACGTCGGGCATGGGGCTAGTGCTTGGAGGGCGGCGTTCAGTGGTCCTCACAGGTCACGCATACGCTTCTTGGGCTGACGACCAGGCTACGCAGCGGTCGTCACAGGGTTACACCTTCAGCCTTGGTTCTGGCTCTGTTTCGTGGCGGTCTACCCGCTCGTCTTCTGTTCTCGGCTCCAGCTGTGAGGCTGAGATCTACGCGGGGGCCATGGCTGCACAGGAGCTACGCTGGCTCACCTACCTGCTGACTGACCTAGGAGAGCCGCCTCGTTCTCCTCCAGTTCTGTACGTAGACAACAAGGCCATGTTGGCCTTGTGTCGGGAGCACAGACTGGAGCACAGAACGAAGCACATTGCTCTTCGCTACTTCCTTGCTCGTGAGCTATAGCAGCGTGGTCAGCTGCGCCTTGCTTACGTGGCCTCTCAGGCCAACACTGCTGATATCTTTACCAAGGCACTTCAGCCTTGTGATCATCAGCGCTTTTGTACGATGCTAGGTCTTGTGCCTACTTGGCCTCACTTGCTTACTTCTTGACCTTGCTTGTACTGTGTTCTATATATACCTGCACTTGCTTGTTTACCTTTATATATATGATCCTGCATGTGAACTAGCCTTGTGGCCTTGAACCTGTGCTCGGAATGTGTGGTGACGTTGTGATCCACCCTGAGCTTGCTTTGCTTTGCTTGACTGGTCTTGTGACCCCTTGTTCTCCCCCACTTTGCCTATGGGGGTGTGTCAGACTTATATACTATAGTCTGTGTAGGCTGTAGTGGGGTAGATAATATGGGGTACAACACTTTTAGGTTTTCCTACTTGTGCCCACCTGTTTCCTAAGGCATTCATTCCTTGTTCTTATTCTCACACGCCCTCGTGCGCCTCCCTTCCTCCTGCTGCCCGTGAGAAGAAACAAGGAATGAATGAACTATGAATGAATTGGGTACAAGTACTAACCCTAATTGGGTTGTACCCCTTATGGGCTACCCCACTATAGCCTACACAATATGCATGAGCCATAATGTTCTGACACACCCCCATAGGCAAAGTGGGGGAGAACAAGGGGTCACAAGACCAGTCAAGTAAAGCAAAGCAAAGCAAGCTCAGGGTGGATCACAAAGTCACCACACATTCCGAGCACAAGTTCAAGGCCACAAGGCCAGTTCACATGCAGGAGTACATATATATAAAAAGGCTAGACAAACAAGAGCAGGTATATATATATGTAACAGTACAAGCACGGTCAAGAGGTGAGCAAGTGAGGCAAGGTAGGCACAAGGCCCAGCTGAGTACAGAAGCGCTGATGGTCACAAGGCGCAAGCGCCTTGGTGAAGATATCAGCAGTGTTGGCCTCAGAGGCCACGTAAGCAAGACGCAGCTGACCACGCTGCTGCAGCTCACGAGCAAGAAAGTAGCGAAGAGCAATGTGCTTCGTTCTGTGCTCCAGTCGCTGCTCCCGACACAAGGCCAGCATGGCCTTGTTGTCTACGTACAGCACTGGAGGAGAACGAGGCGGCTCTCCGAGGTCAGTGAGCAGGTAGGTGAGCCAGCGAAGCTCCTGTGCAGCCATGGCTCCTGCGTAGATCTCAGCCTCACAACTGGAGCCGAGAACAGAAGACGAGCGAGTAGCCCGCCACGAAACAGAGCCGGAACCAAGGCTGAAGGTGTAACCCTGTGACGACCGCTGCGTAGCCTGGTCGTCAGCCCAAGAAGCGTCTGCGTGTCCAGTAAGGACCACTAGACTCTGCCCTCCAAGCACAAGCCCCATGCCCGACGTACTGCACAAGTAGCGCAACACCCTCTTCGCTGCAGCCATGTGCTCCGGTCTGTGTCTCCCAGGAGCAACATAGCGTGCGAGAATGCTAAGAGGGTATGCAAGGTCAGGTCGTGTGCAGGTCATCAGGTACATGAGGCAGCCAACAAGCTCTGGGTACGGGCCACTCGACTCTACGGACTCATCCGAAGGCAGAGCTGAGAGCGAGTGGCGAGTAGGCAGAGGAGTGGCCTGAGGCGAGGAGTACGTGAAGCCGAAGCGCTGAAGGACCTGCTGCACCATGTGTGACTGAGTCAGGGTAATGGTGCGGCGTGCTCTGTCCCGAGTGATCTGCAAGCCAAGGTAGCTGCGCAGTTCACCCAGGTCAGTGCACGTGTGTCTCTTCTGCAGCTCGGACTTCACGTGGGCGAGTCCAGCAGTGTCAGCTGTGGCAAAGACCAAGTCGTCGACGTACACGAAGATGTAGAACGGCGGCAAACGTGGCCAGGTGTCGGCCTGTCCGAGCGTCCGTGCAGTGGGTCACCCGCTGACTCGCAGGAGTGAACTGGTGAACCCCCGCATCCTGTAGGTCAGCACCACTCACCAAGTTCGTAGAGAACGAGGGGAGGTAAAGACCAGACAGGGTGCCAGAGGGGGCTGCCGGACACGGGAGGACAGTGGAGAAGTGAGCAAGGACAGGACCTCCAGAGGGTTCTGCCAGAGAGACCGCAACTGGCCGGCCAAGCGGCGTGAGTGTGGTGCGGTCTCGAAAGAAGGAGCGAGAAGCCCCCGAGTCAAGGGTAAAGGTGTGGGAGGCCGAAGCCGACGCCGAACCTGAGAGAGCAGACTCACCAGTACCTGAGGGAGCAGACGCACCTAGAGCAGCAGCCTCGCTAGCACCTAGAGCAGCAGTCTCACCAGGACCTAGAGCAGCAGTCTCAATGCCCGGGTCGGGCGGAAAACACCGGTAACAGTCACCCTCATCACTAATAGTCACAGTATACATGGCAGCAAGAATAGCATCAAAGTCAAGGTCAAAGACAGCCACACCCGCCCTAGACAGCTCACCCCAGCGGGGGATCTCAGTGGCCTCAGGGAACTGGTGACGCCAAGCGTCCGTCAGGCGGCCAAAGCAGCGCTGGGTGGAGTGCGCACCCCCGCACTGCTCACCCGCGCGGTCGTCGGTGCGCAGGACGTAGGTGCACGGACCAGTACCCCAACCCCTCTGGCGTGCAGAGTACCACTCACGGAGCTGCTGAGGGGAGGGGACGTCACGAGTGCGCTGCTGGTGCTGCTGCTGCTGGCGCTGACCACCACCGGAGCTGACCCTCTGCGCTGCGCCACCCCGACCAGCTCCACCTCTTCCGCCGCCTCCTCCTCCACCGCCGCCACCTCCGCTCCCTCCGCCACCGCCGCTGCCGCCTGCGCCTCCACCGCCGCCACCTACACCTCCACCCCCGCCACCACCCCCACCGCCACCCCCACCTCCTCCACCGCCTCCACCGCCGCCTCCACCGCCCCCGCTAGCTCCTCCAGCGCCCCTGCCCCCCTTGCCCCTGCCAGGGCGGCGTCTCCCGCTGGGGGTAGACGCTGCCCCAACCGACTCCAAACCAGCGAGGTCGGCCGCAGCAGCAGAGGCAACAGAGGGCAAAAGAGGGGAGGGGGAACACCCCTCAAAGATGGGGGTGCGAGGGTCACCACGAGAGGCTCCTACAGCGACTATGCTCTTTTCTGCTGCTAGGAGTGCCTTCTCGAGGAGTTCAACGGTGAGAGTGGTGGGACAAACCGAGAGGAAGTGGTCCCTGACTACGCGAAGGGAGTCAGGGAGACGGGTGACTATGTAGTAGAGGGTGATGTACATGGGGGGGGGTTCTTGGCGCAGAACTCAGCAGGAAGCGCAGCGCGGTAGCGAGTGTCACTAGTGCGGAGGTGCGTAATGAGGTCAGCGACTGTGGGAAAGGCAGCAAGGTCAGGGAAGAGGTACGGTAGCATGAGGCGGCTCAGTGCAGCAGTGGCAGGGGAGGAGTAGCGTGCAACTACAGCGTCGTACAAGGTCTGAGCACTCTTGTACTGGCTAAAGTGCGCACGCTCAGAGGTAGGTAGGTGGCGACGCACAGCAAGACGTGCAGCAGCATCGCGCGTGGCCCACTGTGAGCGAACAGTGGCGTCAGCATCAGCAGCGGGGGAAGGAGAGGCACCAGAAGTGAGGTCAAAGAGGGAGAGGCCGTCTGCTCTGTCGCACTGTAAGAAAAGCTGCAGGTCATCTATCCAGACGTCAAAGTCAATGGCCCGACCCTCAGCGTCAAAAGCGAGGACACTAGGGGTAGCCATGACAGCAGTAGACTAGCAGTGCAAACAGTAGGGTGAGGGCAGTGCTGTGAGAGAGGCGCTGCTCTTACCGGACAGGGCGGTTCGGGCGGCTCGGCTGCAGGGCGGCTCGGCTGCTGGGCGGCTCGGCGGCTCGGCGGCTCGGCGGCTGGGCGGCTCGGCGGCTGGGCGGCTCGGCTGCTGGGCGGCTCGGCTGCTGGGCGTATCGGCGGCAGGGCGGCTCGGCTGCTGGGCGGCTCGGCTGCTGGGCGGCTCAGCGGCTGGGCGGCTCGGTTGCTGGGCGGCTCGGCGGGTGGGCTGCTCGTAGGAGTAGGAGCGGGGGGGGCCGTAGGAGCAGGCGCCGGGGCCGTAGGAGCAGGGGCCGGAGGCCGCTAGGGCGGCGGATCGGGGCCGCGAGGGCGGCGGATCGGGGCCGCGAGGGCGGCGGAGTAGGGGCCGCGAGTGCGGCGGAGTAGGGGCCGCGAGGGCGGCAGATCGGGGCCGCGAGGGCGGCGAATCGGGGCCGCGAGGGCGGCAGAGTAGGGGCCGCGAGGGCGGCGGATCGGGGCCGCGAAGGGCGGCGGATCGAGGGCCGCGAGAGCGGCTGAGCGGGGCCGCGAGGGCGGCGGATCGGGGCCGCGAAGGGCGGCGGATCAGGGGCCGCGAGGGCGGCGGAGCGGGGCCGCGAGGGCGGCGGATCGGGGCCGCGAGGGCGGCGGATCGGGGCCGCGAGGGCGGCGGAGTAGGGGCCGCGAAGGGCGGCGGATAGAGCCGCGAGGGCGGCTCGAAGGGGGCCGCGAGGGCGGCACGAAGGGGCCGCTAGGGCGGCGCGAGAGAGGGGAGCGCGACTCGGGCAGGGGCTGAGTGCGCTCCGGGCAGGAAAAAAAAACGGTGGGCCTTAGGAACAGTTCCCACGGGGGAACCTGCTCGATACCATGAGAAGAAACAAGGAATGAATGAACTATGAATGAATTGGGTACAAGTACTAACCCTAATTGGGTTGTACCCCTTATGGGCTACCCCACTATAGCCTACACAATATGCATGAGCTATAATGTTCTGACAGCCCGTGCGCAGCTCGCTAGTGCCGCGCGCGGCCTTTTTTTTAGCGCGCGTAGCCCGCTAGCAGCCCGCGCGCGGCCTTTTCTGAGCGCGCGCCGACCCCTAGCCGCCCGCGTGACCGGCGCCGCCCACGAGCAGCCCCCTAGCCGCCCGTCGACCGCCGCCCAGAGCGTCGCAGCCTCGCCCGTAGGCCGCCGCGACGCCCCTCTAGGCCGCCGCCCGCGCGCTAGTCAGGCCCACGCACAGCCACGGCCCGCCCGCTATAGCCGCCCACGCGCACGCCCCCCCGTCGCGCACCGCCGCGTAGCCCAGTCCGAGCCGAGCCGCGCCGCCCGAACCGAGCCGCGCCGCCCGAACCGAGCCGCGCCGCCCTGGCCGAGCCGAGCCGCCCTACTGTGCCCCACCTGCAGCAACTCCTGTTCCTGTTCCTGCCGTACTACTGTTTCAGCTGCTACTGTTACTGCTACTGCTACTACTGCTACTGTTCCTACTGCTGCTACTGCCACTATGGCCACTCCCTCTGTTCTCACCTTTGACGCTGAGGGCCGCCCGATTAAGTTTGAGGTTTGGTTAGATGACCTGCACCTGTTCCTCCAGATCACTGCCAAGGACGATGTCTCCCTGTATGACCACACGTTAGGCGCCGCTCCCGCACCTGCCACTACTGCTGACAGTACTGCTCGCTCCCAGTGGCAGACCCGTGATGCTCACGCTCGCCTAGCCGTTCGCAGCCACCTGCCGTTAGATGAGGGCGAGCACTTCGGCCAGCACAAGACCGCTAAGGAGCTGTACGATGCAGTAGTCGCGCGCTACTCCTCCCCTGCCACTGCTGCTATATGCCGTCTCTCACTGCCCTACCTCTTCCCCGACCTGTCCGCCTTTGCCACTGTAGCTGACCTCATCACCCACCTCCGTACCAGTGACCTCCGCTACCGTGCAGCGCTCCCCCCCGATTTCCTCGCCAAGAACCCCCCCCCCCGATGTACCTCACACTGTACCACCTTGTCACCCGCCTCCCTGACTCCCTTCGCACTGTCAGGGACCAGTTTCTCGCCCTCTCCCCCACTGACCTCACTGTCGACCTCCTCGAGAAGGAACTCCTAGCAGCTGAGAAGAGCATTGTAGCTGGAGGTGCCTCTCGTGGTGACCCCCGCTCCCCCTTCTTTGAGGGGTGCTCCCCCTCCCCCCTCCTCCCCTCCATTGCATCTGCTGCTGCTGTCGACTACCTCGGAGCTGAGGGGGTCGGGGCTGCGTCTGCTCCTAGTGGGAGGCGCAAGGGCGGCAGGGGCAAGGGGGGCAGGGGTGGTGGAGGTGGAGGCGGGGGCGGCGGCGGTGGAGGGGGTGGGGGGGGCGGGAGTGGTGGCGGAGGTGGGAGTGGCGCGGGTGGTGGGAGGGTCAGTGGCGGCACAGGGGGTGGTGGCGGCGGCGGTGGTGGGGGTGGTGGGGGCGGTGGTGGCAGTGGTGGCGGCGGTGGAGCGGGTGGCGGGCGCGGTGGAGCGGTGCAGCGTGGGGGGTTCGGCGGTGGCCAGAGGCAGCAGCAGCAGCGTCCCGGCGAGACTCCCTCGCCCCAGCAGCTTCGTGAGTGGTACTCTCAGCGTGGGGGGTCTGGGGGTGGAGGTACCTGCCCGTACGTCATCCGCACAGGTGACCGCACTGGCCAGACCTGTGGGAGGTTTCACACGGCGCAGCGCTGCTTCTTTCGTCTCGACGCCGCCTGGCGTGAGCAGTTTCCTGACGCCACTGAGCTGCCCCGCTGGGCTGATCTGCTTAAGAAGGGAATTGATATCTTTGCTCTTGATTATGATGCTATCCTTGCTGCTATGTATGCATTGACCATTAGTGTTGAGGGTGACTGTTACCTGTGTGTACCGCCCGACCCGGGTATTGGGACCAGTGAGGCTGCAGCTCTAGGTGCTAGTGCGTCTGCTGCTCTAGGTCCTGGTGAGGCTGCTGCTCTAGGTGCTCGTGCGTCTGCGTCTGCTGGTACCGCGTCTACTGAGGCACTCCACACCTTCACACTGGACTCAGGTGCTTCCCGCTGTTTCTTTCGCGACCGCACTGCTCTAGAGCAGCTTCCTAGACCGGTTGCTGTCTCCCTGGCTGACCCCTCCGGGGGTCCGGTCCTTGCGAACTCCACCACTGCCCTCCCCTGTCCTGCTGTCCCGTCTGGCACACTGTCTGGCCTTTACCTCCCCTCGTTCTCTACGAACTTGGTGGCGGGTTCCGCGCTTCAGGACACGGGTGTTCACCAGTTCACCCCTGCCTACGAGCGTGTGACGCACTGCACGTGTGCCCAGACGGGTCGTCACCTGGCTACCTTCACTCGGCAGCCGGGGTCGGACTTGTACACACTGACCACTGAGTCCCCTCAGGTAGATGCGTCTGCGTCTGCGTCAGGTCAGCTGTCTGCCCCCTGTTCGTGTCGCTCCCTGTCGCACCGGACTGTCCTCTGGCACCACCGCCTTGGTCACCCGTCAGTGCAGCGCCTTCGCGGCATGCACTCCCGGTACCTTGTCTCTGGTCTTCCCAGGGTTCTCCCTCCCCTCCCACCCTCACCTGCTCCTCCCTGTCTTCCCTGTGTCGAGGGGCGGCAGCGCGCCGCTCCTCACTCCTCCTCGTTCCCTCCCACAGAGGCTCCCCTGCAGACTCTCCACCTGGACATGTGGGGCCCAGCCCGCATCCGGGGACAGGGCCACGAGCGGTACTTCCTGCTGGTCGTCGACGACTACACGCGCTACACCACGGTCTTCCCCTTGCGCACCAAGGGTGAGGTCCCTGATGTTTTGATCCCTTGGATCCGCGCTGCTCGTCTCCAGCTCCGCGAGCGGTTCCAGTCGGACTTTCCCGTCCTGCGTCTGCACTCTGACAGAGGCGGCGAGTTTTCCTCCGACCTCTTGGCAGCCTACTGTGCGGAGCGCGGCATCCGCCAGACGTTCACTCTTCCGGCCTCTCCGCAGCAGAATGGGGTTGCTGAGCGCCGCATTGGTCTAGTCATGGAGGTCGCTCGTACCTCCATGATCCATGCGGCTGCCCCCCATTTCCTGTGGCCGTTTGCAGTGCAGTACGCCGCGCATCAGCTCAACCTCTGGCCCCGTGTCTCTGCTCCAGAGATCCTCTCCCAC
Organism: Closterium sp. Naga37s-1; assembly: GCA_947471745.1. NCBI lineage: Eukaryota > Viridiplantae > Streptophyta > Zygnematophyceae > Desmidiales > Closteriaceae > Closterium > Closterium sp. Naga37s-1. The sequence continues at coordinate 298,934 of CANJKZ010000918.1, read as the reverse complement.
ACTGCTGTGGACGGGGCAGGTTGGCGATGCGTCGCGTTTCCGGGTCTGGGGTGCTCGTGCCTTTGTCCGCGATACCACTGCGGACAAGCTCTCCGCCCGCGCTGTGCCCTGTGTCTTCCTTGGCTTTGTTCCCGACGCGCCTGGTTGGCAGTTTTACCATCCCACCTCGCGCCGTGTCTTCCCCTCTCAGGACGTCACCTTTGACGAGTCGGTACCCTTTTACCGTCTGTTCCCCTACCGCACTGCTCCGCTCCCCCCCCCGCCTCTCTTCCTCACCCCAGGTGCCCCTTCGGTAGACCCCCTCCCTCCCCAAGGTCCTGCTCCCTCAGGTGTTTCCCACGTAGACGCAGTCGAGCCTGTCGAGGTAGCTGTTGACTCTGGTCCTGAGAGGGGTACTGAGCCTGGGGGTGCTGAGGCTGGCGGTACTGAGCCTGGGGGTGCTGAGACTGGGGGTGCTGAGCCTGGGGGTGCTGAGCCTGGGGGTACTGAGACTGCGGGTGCTGAGCCTGGGGGTGCTGAGACTGAGGGTGCTGAGCCTGGGGGTGCTGAGACTGCGGGTGCTGAGCCTGGGGGTACTGAGACTGGGGGTGCTGAGCCTGGGGGTGCTGAGCCTGGTGGCGCTCCCTCTTCACAGCAGCTGCGTGAGTGGTACTCTCAGCGTTGCGGCCTCCGGCGTGGGGCTACTGGAGCTACGGGTACTGTGTCGCGGCCAGAGCCTCCCTCCCCTCAGCGGCTACGTGAGTGGTACGCTCGGCGCTGCAGCCTCCGGAGTGGAGCTCCTAGTTTTGAGGTGCCGCCTGCTGGAGGCCCTGCTGCTACTGGAGGTGCTGCTGGTGCTGCTGGAGGTACTGGAGCTGCTGGAGGTGCTGCTAGTACTGGTCCTGCTGGAGGTGCTGCTGGTGCTGCTGGAGGTACTGGAGCTGCTGGAGCTACTGGTGGTGCTCCTGGTCCTGGGACTGGTGGTGCTGCAGGAGCTGGTGCTACTGGAGGTACTGGAGTTGACACTACTGGAGGTGCTGCTGCTGCTGCTGGGGGTTCTGGTGCTGTCTCTGCTGGTTCTGGGGGCACGTCACGGCCGCGGCCGTACTTCGTTCCGCTCCTTCAGCAGGTTCTTGGTCAGCCGCCTCCTCCTTGTCCTGCTCCCTCCTTAGAGTGTCCTCCGCCTGTCCAGTCGCAGTCACAGTTACAGCCTGCCTCGCCACTTCCTGGTCCCTCTCCCTATACTGGTCCGACAGGAGGTCTTACGGAGCGTTGTGAGCCTGAGTCTCGTCCTGTGTCGCCTGAGTCTCGTTCTGTGTCACCTGTTCGTGCTGCTCGCACTGGTCGTCGTGTCCCGCGTCAGCGTCCTCCTGCTGTCCCCGGCACTCACCAGATGTCGCTTCGTCTTTCCACTGATCCACAGCGTGTCCCTCTGCCTTCTCCTCCTGCATCCTCCCTTCCTGCCCTTGCTGACCCGGAGTCTGACTCTCTTCGTGCTGCTAGTCCTACTATCACGCGTCTCCTGGCCACAGTTGTCACTGACCCTTCCTTTGAGTCCGCTGCTGCGTCTGCCTTAGTTGCTGAGCTTGTCGACTTTGCTGCTCACTGTTGTCTAGACTACGCTGCGAGTCTTGTTGCTGAGTTTGAGTCTGTCTGTCCTCCGTCCGTCGGGGGTGAGTGTGCTCTTGGCACGGACGTCCTTGAGGACAGGCAGGAGGAGTTTGAGTGCTTTGCCGCCGCTGTACCTCATCTCGTGTCCATGCTGATTGCACCTGAGGGAGACCCGGATGCTCCAGACATCCCAACCCCGCGCTCTTACGCTGAGGCGATCGCGGGTGAGTACTCCTCTCAGTGGCAGATAGCCATGGATGCAGAGATGGCATCCTGGAAGTCCACTGGCACTTACGTCGACGAGGTTCCCCCTCCTGGGGCGAACATCGTCAGTGGTGAGAAGAAACGAGGAATGGAATGACTAAAGGAAAGTTGGGTACAAAAGCAAACCCTAGAAAACTGTACCCCATATGTGCTACCCCACTATAGCCTACTGTAGCTATGTCATATAAATCTGACACACCCCCATAGGCAAAGTGGGGGAGAACAAGGGGTCACAAGACCAGTCAAGCAAAGCAAAACAAGCTCAGGGTGGATCACAAAGTCACCACACATTCCGAGCACAAGTTCAAGGCCACAAGGCCAGTTCACATACAGGATTGCATATATGTATAAGGCTAGACAAGCAAGAGCAGGTGTATATATATATGCAACAGTACAAGCAAGGTCAAGGGGTGAGCAAGTGAGGCAAGGTAGGCACAAGACCCAGCTGAGTACAGAAGCGCTGATGATCACAAGGCGCAAGTGCCTTGGTGAAGATATCAGCAGTGTTGGCCTCAGAGGCCACGTACGCAAGCCGCAGCTGACCACGCTGCTGTAGCTCACGAGCAAGGAAGTAGCGGAGAGCAATGTGCTTCGTTCTGTGCTCCAGTCTCTGCTCTCGACACAAGGCCAGCATGGCCTTGTTGTCTACGTACAGCACTGGAGGAGAACCAGGCGGCTCTCCGAGGTCAGTGAGCAGGTAGGTGAGCCAGCAAAGCTCCTGTGCAGCCATGGCCCCGGCGTAGATCTCAGCCTCACAACTGGAGCCGAGAACAGAAGACGAGCGGGTAGCCCGCCACGAAACAGAGCCGGAACCAAGGCTGAAGGTGTAACCCTGTGACGACCGCTGCGTAGCCTGGTCGTCAGCCCAAGAAGCGTCTGCGTGCCCAGTGAGGACCACTGGACTCTGCCCTCCAAGCACAAGCCCCATGCCCGACGTACTGCACAAGTAGCGCAACACCCTCTTCGCTGCAGCCATGTGCTCCGGTCTGTGTCTCCCAGGAGCAACATAGCGTGCAAGAATGCTAAGAGGGTATGCAAGGTCAGGTCATGTGCAGGTCATCAGGTACATGAGGCAGCCAACAAGCTCTGGGTACGGGCCACTCGACTCTACGGACTCATCCGAAGGCAGAGCTGAGAGCGAGTGGCGAGTAGGCAGAGGAGTGGCCTGAGGCGAGGAGTACGTGAAGCCGAAGCGCTGAAGGACCTGCTGCACCATGTGTGACTGAGTCAGGGTAATGGTGCGGCGTGCTCTGTCCCGGGTGATCTGCAAGCCAAGGTAGCTGCGCAGTTCACCCAGGTCTGTGCACGTGTGTCTCTTCTGCAGCTCGAACTTCACGTGGGCGAGTCCAGCAGTGTCAGCTGTGGCGAAGACCAAGTCGTCGACGTACACGAGGATGTAGAACGGCGGCAAAGAAGTGTCGGTGCGCAGAAACAGTGACGGGTCGGCAGTAGAGGGAGCAAACCCAAGAGCCGCAAGTGTAGTCCTCAGTGTGTCGTGCCACTCACGCGGTGCCTGGCGGAGACCGTAGACTGGCCGCCGGAGGCTCCACTGGGTGCCAGGAGGAAAGGACCCAGTGAAGCCAGGTGGGCGACGCAGCCAGATCTCCTCGTGCAGGCTGCCCTGCAAGAAAGCAGTGCTGAAGTCAAGAGAGTGCAGCTCGTAGTCGCGGTGAGCAGCTATGTGCAGCAGTACCCGAAGAGTGGTCATCTTCGGGGTGGGAGAAAAGGTCTGAAAGAAGTCAACTCCCTGCCGCTGACTGAAGCCACGAGCCACGTAACGCGCCTTGAAGACAGGCGGAGAACCCGGCGGCCGCTTCACCCTGAAAATCCACATGCCACTGACGATGTTCGCCCCAGGTGGGGGAACCTCGTCAACGTAGGTGCCTGTGGACTTCCAGGAAGCCATCTCTGCGTCCATAGCTGCCTGCCACTGAGAGGAGTAGGGACCCTCTATCGCCTCCGCGTAAGAGCGCGGAGTCGGGATGTCAAGTGCATCCGGGTCTCCCTCAGGGGTAAGCAGTACGGACACGAAATGAGGTGAAGCAGCAGCCAGACACTGGAACTCCTCCTGCCTGTCCTCAAGGACGTCCGTGCCAAGGGCACACTCACCCCCGACGGACGGAGGACAGACAGACTCAGACTCAGCAACAAGACTAGCAGCGTAGTCTAGACGACAGCGAGCAGCAAAGTCGACGAGCTCAGCAACTAGGGCAGACGCAGCAGTGGACTCAAAGGAAGGGTCAGTGACAATAGTAGCAAGGAGACGCGTGACAGTCGGACTGGCAGCACGAAGGGAGTCCGACTCCGGGTCAGGAAGAGCAGGAAGAGAGGACTCAGGAGGAGAAGGCAAAGGGGCACGCAGAGGAGCAGTGGACGGACGCAGAGACATCCGGTGCGTGCCAGGGACAGGAGGAGGACGCTGACACGAACCACGACCACTAGTGCGAGCAGCACGGACAGGCGACGCAGGGCGAGACGCAGGCTCACGACGCTCAATAAGACCTCCAGTAGGACCAGTGTAGGGAGAAGGAGCGGGCAGTGGGGAGGCCGGCTGTAACTGTAACTGTGACGGGACAGGCTGTGGACACTCTAAGGGAGGAGGAGGACCAGAAGAAGGCGGGAGACCAAGAACCTGCTGAAGGAGCGTAACGAAGTACGGCCGAGGCCGCGCGGCGACTCCAGACACAGCAGGGACAGCACCAGTACCCCCAGCGGCAGCACCAGCGCCAGCAGCACCTCCAGCTCCAGTACCTCCAGCAGCACCAGTAGCACCCCCAGTAGGACCGCCTCCAGGACCGACAGCAGTAGCCTCAGCGCCAACACCCTCAGCAGCTCCAGCTCCAGTCGTACCCGCAGGCCCAGCAGCTCCAGTACTCCCAGTACGAGCACCTCCGGGACCCGCGGCACCAGCACCCTCAGCAGCCGAAGAACCTCCAGCTCCAGCAGCACGCCTCCAGCGCCGGGCAAACCACTCGCGCAGCTCCTGTGGAGAGAGTGGCTCCCGCCGAGACGAAGCACCCGGAGAACCTCCAGGCTCAGCACCGCCAGACGCCACACGAGCAGGCCCAGCTCCCTCAGGCTCCGCACCCCCAGGCTCAGCACCTCCAGGCGTAGTACCCCCAGGCTCAGCACCCCCAGGCTCAGCACCCCCAGTAGTAGCACCCCCAGGCTCAGCACCCCCAGGCTCAGGACCCCCAGTAGTAGCACCCTCAGGCTCAGCACCCCCAGGCGTAGCACCCACACGCTCAGCACCCCCAGAGTCAGCACCCCCAGGCTCAGCACCCTCAGCAGCACCAGAGTCACCAGTAACCTCGACAGGCTCGACTGCGTCTACCTGGGACACACCTGAAGGGGCAGGACCCTGAGGGGGGAGGGGGTCTACCGGGGGGGGACCTGGCACAAGGAAGAGCGGTGGCGGGGGGAGGGACGGAGTGCGGTAGGGGAAGAGGCGGTAGTAGGGGACCGACTCGTCAAACGTGACGTCTTGGGAGGACAGAACACGGCGAGAGGTGGGGTGGTAGAACTGCCACCCTGGCGCGTCAGGGGGGAAGCCAAGGAAGACGCAAGGAGCAGCACGAGGGGACAGCTTGTCCGCAGACAAGTCGCGGACAAACGCCCGAGATCCCCAGACACGGAACGCAGACGCATCGCCAACCTTCCCCGTCCACAGCAAAGCTGTGGAGGTCTCCGACATGGAGACCCTGGGGTGAAGGTTGATCTGATGGGCCGCGTACCGAACCGCAAACGGCCACAGAAAATGGGGGGCAGCCGCATGCATCATGGACGTACGGGCGACGTCCATGACCATGCCAATGCGGCGCTCAGCAATCCCATTTTGCTGTGGAGAGTCCGGAAGCGTGAAGGTCTGGCGGATGCCTCGTGCACGACAGTAGGCTCGCAGAAGGCCAGAGGAGAACTCTCCACCTCTGTCAGAGTGCAGACGCAGAACAGGAAAGTCCGAGCCGAAGCTCTGCCTGAGCTGGAGATGAGCTGCGCGGATCCAGTCGATCAACACCTCAGTGACATCACCCTTGCTGCGCAAGGGGAAGACTGTGGTGTAACGCGAGTAGTCGTCAACCACCAGCAGGAAGTAGCGCTCGTGACCCTGTCCACGGACGCGGGCCGGGCCCCACACGTCCATGTGAAGCGTCTGCAGCGGGGCCTCTGTCGGAGGAAACTGGGAGGAGTGAGGGGCAGCCTGCTGCCGCCCCTCGACACAGGGGACGCAGGTAGGGCCAGGCCCCGGAGGAAGGGGAGGGAGGGACCAGGGAAGACCAGAGACAAGGACACGGGAGGCCATGCCTCGGAGACGAAGCAGGGAGGGGTGACCAAGGCGGTGGTGCCAGAGGAGAGTCTCGTGAGACAGAAGGCGACACGAACAGGGGGCAGACTCAGGACCAGACCTGGACGCTGCAGCAAACACCTGACCCGACGCAGCTACCTGACCAGACGCAGTGACTGGAGGGGACGCAGTGGTCAGTGTGTACAGGCTCGACCCCGGCCGACGTGTAAACGTGGCCAGGTGTCGGCCTGTCCAAGCGTTCGTGCAGTGGGTCACCCGCTGACTCGCAGGAGTGAACTGGTGAACCCCCGCATCCTGTAGGTCAGCACCACTCACCAATTTCGTAGAGAACGAGGGGAGGTAAAGACCAGACAGGGTGCCAGAGGGGGCCGCCGGACACGGGAGGACAGTGGAGAAGTGAGCAAGGACAGGACCCCCAGAGGGGTCTGCCAGAGAGACTGCAACTGGCCGGCCAAGCGGCGTGAGTGTGGTGCGGTCTCGAAAGAAGGAGCGAGAAGCCCCCGAGTCAAGGGTGAAGGTGTGGGAGGCCGAAGCCGACGCAGAACCTGAGAGAGCAGACTCACCAGCACCTGAGGGAGCAGACGCACGAGCACCTAGAGCAGCAGCCTCGCTAGCACCTAGAGCAGCAGCCTCACCAGTACCTAGAGCAGCAGACTCAATGCCCGGGTCGGGCGGAAAACACCGGTAACAGTCACCCTCATCACTAATAGTCACAGTATACATGGCAGCAAGAATAGCATCAAAGTCAAGGTCAAAGACAGCTACACCCGCCCTAGACAGCTCACCCCAGCGGGGGATCTCAGTGGCCTCAGGGAACTGGTGACGCCAAGCGTCCGTCAGGCGGCCAAAGCAGCGCTGGGTGGAGTGCGCACCCCAGCACTGCTCACCCGCGCGGTCTCCGGTGCATAGGACGTAGGTGCACGGACCAGTACCCCCACCCCGCTGGCGTGCAGCGTACCACTCACGGAGCTGCTGAGGGGGGGGGATGTCACGAGGGCGCTGCTGCTGCTGCTGCTGCTGGCGCTGACCACCACCGGAGCCGACCCTCTGCGCAGCGCCACCCCGACCAGCTCCACCTCCTCCGCCGCCGCCTCCTCCACCGCCGCCACCTCCGCTCCCACCGCCACCGCCGCCGCCGCCTCCGCCTCCACTGCCGCCACCGACACCTCCACCCCCGCCACCACCCCCACCGCCACCCCCACCCCCTCCACCGCCTCCACCGCCGCCTCCACCGCCCCCGCTAGCTCCTCCAGTGCCCCTGCCCCCCTTGCCCTTGCCAGGGCGGCGTCTCCCGCTAGGGGTAGACGCCGCACCGACCGACTCAAGCCCAACGAGGTCGGCCGCAGCAGCAGAGGCAACAGAGGGCAAAAGGGGGGAGGGGGAACACCCCTCAAAGATGGGGGTGCGAGGGTCACCACGAGAGGCTCCTACAGCTACTATGCTCTTTTCTGCTGCTAGGAGGGCCTTATCGAGGAGGTCAACGGTGAGAGTGGTGGGGCAAACTGAGAGGAAGTGGTCCCTGACTACGCGAAGGGAGTCAGGGAGCCGGGTGACTATGTAGTAGAGGGTGATGTACATGGGGGGGGGGTTCTTGGCGCAGAACTCAGCAGGAAGCGCAGCGCGGTAGCGAGTGTCACTAGTGCGGAGGTGCGTAATGAGGTCAGCGACTGTGGGAAAGGCAGCAAGGTCAGGGAAGAGGTACGGTAGCATGAGGCGGCTCAGTGCAGCAGTGGCAGGGGAGGAGTAGCGCGCAACTACAGCGTCGTACAAGGTCTGAGCACTCTTGTACTGGCTAAAGTGCGCACGCTCAGAGGTAGGCAGGTGGCGACGCACAGCAAGACGTGCAGCAGCATCGCGAGTGGCCCACTGTGAGCGAACAGTGGCGTCGGCATCAGCAGCAGGGGCAGGAGAGGCACCAGAGGTGAGGTCAAAGAGGGAGAGACCGTCTGCCCTATCGCACTGTAGGAAAAGCTGCAGGTCATCTACCCAGACATCAAAGTCAATGGCCCGACCCTCAGCGTCAAAAGCGAGGACACTAGGGGTAGCCATGACAGCAGTAGACTAGCAGCGCGAACAGTAGGGTAAGGGCAGTGCAGTGACAGAGGCGCTGCTCTTACCGGACAGGGCGGCTCGGGTGGCTCGGCGGCTCAGCGGCTCGGCAACTCGGCGGCTCGAGCGACTCGGGCGGCTCGGCGGTACGGCGGCTCGGCAGCAACAGCGGCTCGGCGACTCGGCGGCTCGGGCGGCTCGGGCGGCTCGGCGGTACGGCGGCTCGGCAGCACGGGCGGCTCAGGTGGCGCGGCGGCTCGGGCGGCTCGGGTGGATCGGGCAGCTCGGCAGCAGCTCGGCGGCGCCGGCGGCGCCGGCGGCTCGGTGGTGACGGCGGGGTCGCGCGGGGAGCGGCGGCGGGGCCGGGTGGAGCGGCGCCGGTAGGGCCGAGGCGCACCGGCGGGTGCAGTCAGCGGCGGCAGCAGCTGCGGCCCCGAGGGAGGTGGTGGTGGCTGCTGCTTGCGACGGCTGCGGCTGCTGCTGCAGGGACGGCGGCGGCCGCTGCGGTAGGGGCGGCGACGGCGGGCCGGAGGGGGGGCGGCGACAGGGCCGCGAGAGGCCGCGAAGGGCGGCGAAGGGGCCGGGAAGGGCGGCGCGAGGGGCCGCGGAGGGCGGCGACGGGCCGTAGGGGGGCCGTGAGGGGCCGTGGGAGGGGCCGTAAGGGGCGTAAGGGGCCGCGCGAGGGGCCGTAAGGGACGGCGCGAGGGGCCGTAAGGGGGCCGCTAAGGGCGGCGCGAGGGGCCGACGGGCGGCGCGAGGGGCCGTAAGGGGCCGTAAGGGCGGCGCGAGGGGCCGTAAGGGTGGCACGAGGGGCCGTAAGGGCGGCGCAGGGGGCCGTGAGAGGGGCCGCTAAGGGCGACGCGAAGGGACCGTGAGGGGCCGTGAGAGGGCGCGACGGTAGGGAGGGCACACAGGGCGCGACTCGGGCAGGAGCGAAGCGCGCTCCGGGCAGGAAAAAAAAATTCGTGGTGGGCCCTAGGAAGTGTTCCCACTAGGGAACCTGCTCGATACCATGAGAAGAAACGAGGAATGGAATGACTAAAGGAAAGTTGGGTACAAAAGCAAACCCTAGAAAACTGTACCCCATATGTGCTACCCCACTATAGCCTACAGTAGCTATGTCATATAAATCTGACAAGTGGCATGTGGATTTTCAGGGTGAAGCGGCCGCCAGGTTCTCCGCCTGTCTTCAAGGCTCGGTACGTTGCTCGAGGCTTCAGTCAGCGAGAGGGAGTAAACTTCTTCCAGACCTTCTCCCCCACCCCGAAGATGACCACTCTTCGGGTGCTGCTGCACGTTACCGCTCAGCGTGACTACGAGCTTCACTCTCTTGACTTCAGCACAGCTTTCTTGCAGGGCAGCCTGCACGAGGAGATCTGGCTGCGCCGCCCTCCTGGCTTCACTGGGTCGTTTCCTCCTGGTACCCAGTGGAGCCTCCGGCGGCCGGTCTACGGTCTCCGCCAGGCGCCACGTGAGTGGCACGACACACTGAGGACTACACTTGCGGCTCTTGGGTTCTCGCCTTCTACTGCCGACCCGTCGCTGTTTCTGCGCACCGACACTTCACTGCCGCCGTTCTACATCCTCGTGTACGTCGACGACTTGGTCTTAGCCACTGCTGACACTGAGGCTCTCGCCCACGTGAAGTCGGAGCTGCAGAAGAGACACACGTGCACAGACATGGGTGAGCTGACAAGCTATCTTGGCTTGCGGATCACCCGGGACAGAGCACGTCGCACCATCACACTGACTCAGTCACACATGGTGCAGCAGGTCCTTCAGCACTTCGGCTTCACCTGGTCCTCGGCACAGGCCACTCCTCTGGCTACAGGTCACTCGCTCTCAGCTCCACCTTCGGACGAGTCCGTAGAGCCGAGTGGTCCTTACCCAGAGCTAGTTGGTTGCCTCAGGTACCTGATGACTTGCATTCGTCCTGACCTCGCGTACCCTCTTGGCCTTCTGGCTCGCTACGTGGCTCCTGGTCGTCACCGAAAGGTGCACATGGATGCTGCTAAGAGGGTACTGCGTTACTTGTGCAGTACGTCAGGCATGGGGCTCGTGCTTGGAGGGAGGCGCTCAGTTGTTCTCACTGGGCACTCAGACGCTTCTTGGGTTGACGACCAGGCTACTCAGCGGTCGTCACAGGGTTACACCTTCAGCCTTGGCTCTGGTTCAGTTTCTTGGCGTTCTACTCGCTCGTCTTCAGTTCTCAGCTCCAGTTGTGAGGCTGAGATCTACGCCACAGCCATGGCTGCACAGGAGCTACGCTGGCTGACCTGCCTGCTGACCGACTTGGGAGAGCGGCCTAGTTCTCCTCCAGTGCTGTACGTCGACAACGAGGCTGCCATTGCCTTGTGTGAGGAGCACAGACTGGAGCACAGAACGAAGCACATTGCTCTCCGTTACTTCCTGGCTCGAGAGCTGCAGCAGCGCGGTCAGCTTCGTCTGCGTTACGTGGCCACTCAGGCCAACACTGCTGATATATTCACCAAGGCACTTCAGCCTGGTGATCATCAGCGCTTCTGCACTATGTTGGGGCTCGTGCCCACTTTTCTTCACTTGCTGTAGGCTTTGTCTGTACTGTGATCTCTATATATATATACCTGCCTGTTTGCTTTGCTAGGTTGAGATCACCTTGCTGTTTGTGTTGCATATATGCCTCTGCATGTGAACTGGCCCCGTGGCCCTTTGCTTGTGCTCAGAGTGTGTGGTGACGTTGTGATCCACCCTGAGCTTGCTTTGCCTTTCTTGACTGGTCTTGTGACCCCTTGCTCTCCCCCACTTTGCCTATGGGGGTGTGTCAAACATTATATATATGTTATTGCTGTGTAGGCTATAGTGGGTTAGCCTTTAGGGGGTACACAACTCTAGGGTTTCATACTTGTACTCCAATGTTTCATAGTTCAACCACTTCTTGTTTCTGACAATAGTTCTAAACACTTGACGGCTCATTTAAGGTTAATGTCCAAGCGTTTTAGTATTTTTCCTGTTTTGTTGGGTACGCGCGGTTGAGGTGCTGGTGGCGACTTTGTTTTAGAATTGTTTTTTAGTGAAAGGTTTCACAACAGGTGTACAAGCAAAACACTACAGTCGTAACTAATTGTTTTAGAAGTGTGCTTAAAACTGGATCAACCAGTATATGGATTTACTATACCGAGAAAATGTTGGTTGATTACGTTTGCGAACCGCGCCTGGCATAGTCTGAGTATCAATGATATAGGCCGGATCATGTATGTGCGTGGAACATTGTAACAGCCAACATCATTGATACTCAAATTATCCAAAGAGACGTTTTGCATCGGTACTCAACCTGGATTTCTCATGGCTGATTGGTTCTCGCTTTTCAATCACACTTTTCACACTAATAACACCTCAGAAATGTAACAGAAACAGAACGCGATTACCGAACCTAAGAATAGATAAAAAAATAACATTGAATACTCAACCCTTTACAAAGGATTTTTTTATCAAGCGCGAATTGCGTAAAGTTAACCCTCCGTCGACTGTGGACCTGCTGAACTCGTACGTAAGAAAATTAAAACTTCCTCAGATGGCATCAACCTTAAACATCATGCGACAAGGTGTTTAGGATTGATGCCATCCTGACTGGATGTCTTTCAGTAGGAGGGTTATTTTTTAAATGCCCGCGGGTAGCAAGCTCCGCTGGGCGGTATCGTTTGTCTAAGCAGATAATCATAAGCACTTGACGACTTCCCGTATTTAGGGTTAATATTTCCAAAGCCTAACCTGGTTATCCAAGTGTTTTAGTATGTTTCCTTTTTTATTAGGTATGTGCGGACGTGCTGGGGGCGACTTTGTTTCAGGATTGTGCTTATAACTAGATCAACCGGTATTTTTAGTTACTATATTGCGAAGTTGTCGGTTGAGTACTTTTGCTAACCGCTTCTGGCATTAATCGAGCATCAATGATATTGGCCGAACATTGTAAGGAAAATCCCTTTTCCTTTGCATCCCTGCTCAGTGCGTACACCACTGTTCCCGCCAACAGCTCTCAACAGTGAACCGTTACCATTCGCGACACTCGCCTCGACTACTGTTCCTGCCACTGTTCACAACGCGCCCCAACCTCTCTTCACTTTCTCTCCCTGCACTGCTGTGAAGCTCCCCTTCATCTTCTCCCCTACCTCCCGTGCTCTCCCCTCTCCTGTCCCATGTTCCGGGACCCGCCTGGCTCCTGCTGCTGGTCCTTAGGAACTCTCTGCATCTTATTGCTGGTCGCCCGCGCCACGTTCGTCACATGGTCATCGCGCTGCTTACCCTCCCCAGACTCCAGCACAAGCATCCCCAAGGGCTTCACCTCCTTCACCATCCACCGCTCCGTTGAAAATCCCACATCCAAGGTGTCTTTCTTGGCCTTCGTGATGTATACTTCGGTGCCGCTCTCCACCGGCTTGCCTGTCCCCTTCCCAGTTTGCAGAAGCCTTTGCTGGTATCGCTTCGCGTCCCTCAGCTGCACCGTGTGCAGATGCTCGAGCACTGTTGGCATGATCTTCTTCAGATACCTGGCCCGGCAGTCTGCCAGCGCTGCCCACTTTTCGGGGGTTCCCGCCCTCACCACTTCGGTCAACAACTTGGCCGCTCCCACAGGCAGCATGGGCTCCTTCCCGTACAGCAGGTAGTACGGCGAGTAGTCTCTGAGTGCCGCCTGTTTACTGAACCGATATCCGGCCGCAACCCAGTTCAGTTCCTGATCCCAGTCCCTCTTGTGTTCCTCCCCATAGGCGCGTAGCCCCTTCTTGATCGTCTGTACCATCCGTTCGGTCAGTCCATCCGCTTGCGGATGGTACCTTGAGGTTCGTCGGTGTGTGATGCCCACCTTCTTCAGCAGTTGATCAAACGCCCCTCTGAACTCCGTGCCCTGGTCCGTTAACACTTCCCCGCACGCTTCGAAGCGCGTGAGCACCTGATCTGTGAACGCCTCGGCGATCAGCTCGGCACTCTTGCTGCTCAGTGCTCTCACCTCCACCCACTTGGATACGTGCTCGATCATCACCAGCACGTATTGCTTGTTCTTGCGGCTCAGTGGCGGCTCCCCGGCCAGGTCGAGCGACCATCGGTATCCCAGCCCGCGGATGGGCAGCGATTGTAGTTCCTGCTGCTCTCTTTCCAGGTTGGCCTTATTCCTGCTGCACAGCTTGCAGTCCGCCACGGCCTCTTTCACATCCCGCTGTAGTTCAGCCCACCACCATCCTGTCGTCAGCAGCTGCGCCGTCCGCACATGGCCGTAGTGTCCCAGCTGGCCGTGCACCTTCTCTATGAGGGCCCTCCTCTGCCCTGGTGCCGGCACCAGTTTCCAGCCATCCTTGGTGTCCACCTGCAGCTGATGCTGGTACCACCGATAATGCATGCCTCGCGCTCGTGCTCTCTCTCCCACGTCCTCCTCCGCTTCGGTCCCCCCCTTCACCCACCGCAGCACTGCTGGGTCCTCCCAGACGTCCTCCGGCCCCTTCCCTCGGTGCTTCACCTCCTCCGCCGCCCGCATTCCGTTGGCTAAAGCCACGAGACAGACTGCAGGCGAGCCTTCTTTTGGTAGTGGTGGGTTCCTTGAGAGCCCGTCCACGTGCTGGAGTGTTTTCCCTAGGCGGTGCCGTATCTTGAACTCGTATTCTTGCGGCCGCATCGCCCACCTCGCATTCCTCCCGGTCAGGGTCTGGTTGGTCATCAACCACGTCAAGGGCTGGTGGTCTGTCACCGGGTGAACGGGCTGCCCTGCAGGTACACCCTGAAGTGGTCTACTGCCCACACCGCCGCCAGCCCTTCGCCTTCATAGGAGTTGTAATTGGCCTCGGTGGGGCTGCAGCTCCTGCTGGCGAATGCCACGACCCTTTCCCCCCGCTTCGTCTCTTGGCATAGCACTGCCCCCATGCCTAGGCTACTCCAGTCCGTGTAGCGAACAAAGGGCTGGTCTCTCCTCGGCAGGACGAGCACCGGCCCCGTCTGGACCGCCCTGAGCAGGTCCTTCAGCGCCGCGTCTTCCTGCTCACCCCACTTCCACGCATCCCTTTCCTTCAGGAGCTGGTTCAGTGCGCTGGCTCTCTTGCTGAAGTTTGGCACAAACCTCCGGTAGTAGTTGAGGAATCCCAGTATTGCCCTCAACTTGCTTTGGTCCGCCGGCACTGCTATCTTGTCCAGTACCGCCACCTTGGCGTCTTGGATAGAAAGGGTCCCGTCCGATACTTCGAACCCCAGATTCTTCACCGTGCTCTCCCCGAATTTGCACTTGCTTGGGTGGCTGGTCAACCCCGCGTTCATGATTGCCCCCAGCACCCTTTCCACATCTGCCACGTGAGACGCGCTTTCCTTGCTAAAGATCACGACGTCATCAATGTAGCAGGCGGCACAGTCAATGCCCCTCAGAACCGTGTCCATCACTTGCTGAAAGAACGCCGAGGAATTGCGCATCCCGAACGGCATCCCGTTCCACTCCCAGAGCCCATCCACCCCGAGGAATGCTGTCTTGGCACGGTCTTCTTCCCTGATCTGGATCTGGTTGAAGCCTTGCCTCAGATCCAGTGTGTTGAACACTGTTGCTCCCACCAGCTTGTCGAATATCTCCTCTGGCGTCGGCATAGGGTACCTGTTCGCCTTCGTAATCTTGTTCAGATCGCGGTAGTCCCCGCACATGCGCCTGGAGAGGATCTCCCCGGTTGCGTCCTTCCGCGCAGCAACCACTATAGCGGCTGCGTACTCTGACGTGGAGTGCCGAATCAGCTCGGCCTCATACAGTTCCTTGCACTTCTCTCTGCACACCTCCTCGTCCGCCCTGGTCATTCGCCGTTTCCGCTGGAAGGTGGGCGTGTCCGAGGTCAGTTCGATCTTCATCTCTCCGATCTTGCTTCGCCCCAGCTCCTTCAGCGTGTATGCGAAGGCCCTCCGGTGCCGCTTCAGCATCTGCTTCATGAGGTCTGCTTCTTCTCCTGCAAGCGCTGCACCGATTGTCCATGCCTCCTCTCCCTCCTCAGGTCCAGCGGCAGCTTGCTCTGCGGGGGTCTCCCGTGCTGTCGCCTCCAGCACCATGAATGCCTGCGTGCAGCTCCGTTTCGCCAGGCTTCTATGGATCGCCACTCGGTCCTCCTCTCCTGGGGGCCACCCGTTCTTTCTTACTGCCTCTTCGCTGTCTAGAAGTGCCTCCAGCTTCCGGTTCTCTTCATTGAGTTGCTCCTGAGCTTCGCTGTTCTCTCCGCTCCCTTCAGCCCACCTTTCTTTCTCTTCCACCCTTGTGTCCATGTCCCACAGTAGCAGTTGCACCTCCACGGTGTGCAGCAGCCACTCCATGGCTTGCACGTCCATCCCCTGTCCCAATGCTCGCCTCCGTTCCCATTCCCTTACTCCTGGTGCTGTCGTTGCCCCTAGGAAGCCCATGGCTAGCTCTCGCTCTAGCGCTGTCGGCTCTTCCCATTCCCTGGTCCTCAAGTTCTTGACCATCCCAGGTAATGGCACTCCTGCCTTCATCTGAAACGCATGCGAGCCGTAGTGCACCACCAAGGTCGGCCATGCTTGCCTTGGCTGTCCGGGCTCGTTGCATGGGTAATGTGCGGGATGGTCCAGGTACAACACTGGCGCCTCTTCCCGATTTGGTTCTAGTATGTCCCTTACCAGCCGCGCTGCCGGCCTCTCTAGTTTGGACAGTTCCAACCTCAGGCGCTCTTCAGAGATGCCGTTCTGCCAGTACCTCTGGTCTCGGTGCCCTCGAGACCCTGCCTGCGCGGCGTCCAGGGCCACTTCTGCCCCGGGCACGGTGGTCACTCGCTGATGCGCTGCACGCACCCTCTCTCTCGGGTCCGCCGCGAAGTTCAGGTTTTCCAGTACATACAGATACTCCCCGTGCTGCCGATGCACCATCTTCATGATCCGCACCAGATGCTCGAACAGGGCAGTCCGCTCGCCGTCCATGCCAATTCCCAGTCCTGCCCATGACACTCCCTGGCACTCCCATCCGGCGACTAACACATCCACTCTTCCCCACGCGGCCACCCAAGCCTCAGTTATCCCTTGGACTTCGTGCACCGCGCCTTCCCAGTTCCCTTCTGTGGCTCTGTCCAAAATTTGTCCCGGGTATGTTCGCCTCAGCAGCTCCACGTGGTGCCTTGCCATTTCGCGTACTCTCGGGTTTGCCTCGACATATGTCCACTTCTCAATTGTCCACCCCGCTTTCATCGCCGCAGCCAGTCCCGTTCCGAGCCCTCCGAAGAGCTCTAGCAACAGGATTAGCTTCTGCAGAATGCACTTATCCAGCTCTTCCCCTGGTATGACCTCTCTCCTTTCTGCCCACACCTCCCGTCACTGGTGCACTTGCAACCCCGCCTCCGCTTCATACCAGCTCATCTCCCCGAACTGATCCTCCAAGTCCACCATGCGGGCCTGGTATGCGGCCTTAGGCTCTTGGTACACGAAACGTACGGGCAGTGTCCCCCTTGGCCCCCTCGGATCCCAGAACTGCGGGCGGTACACCACTTTTTCTTGCCACGTGTAGATCGAGGCCCCCACTGCGTACAGGAGCCTCATGCCCACGGGCAGGTCATAGTCTTCGGACTTGGTCACTCCACATAGCAGTTTCACCCGGAACTCATCCTTCTCTCTGGGTTTCAGGACGATCTCCACTGAGTTCCGGGTGCAGGGAAGCCACTTGGGTTCCCCGCCTTCCGCCGTCATGACTGAGAATCCCCCCTCCCGCAGGCGCCCGTCCTCGTGCAGCCTCATTTGTTCTGCGAGCCCCTTCCAATGAGCACATGACGTGCTCCGGTATCGATGATCGCCAGGTCCACGAGAATGCCGCCAGCCGATATGGATCCCTTCGCCGCCGCTAGCACCGTGGACTGGCACACCATCCACTCTTTAGGGTGGCGATATGCCGAGTCCTCGAAGTCAGGGTCTTCCGTGCACCTCTGCTCCTTCGCCCAAGGGCTCCCTGCCATGCCTGCCCGGAGGATTCCTTCGCCCCGCTGCCGCGCTGCTTCTCGCCGGGTCCCTGGCCTCGCCATCAGCTGGAAGGAGGCTTGGCTCCCCGTTTTGTCCTCCTCTTCGGCTCCCACGTAAAATGCTTCTGCTGGTTTTTCTTCCTCCCCCAGCTCCTTCAGTTGCGCTCGCAGCTTACGCATGTCCTC
The DNA here is from genome assembly GCA_947471745.1 of Closterium sp. Naga37s-1. Classification (NCBI taxonomy): domain Eukaryota; kingdom Viridiplantae; phylum Streptophyta; class Zygnematophyceae; order Desmidiales; family Closteriaceae; genus Closterium; species Closterium sp. Naga37s-1. Next base: position 281,603 of record CANJKZ010000918.1, on the reverse strand, counting down.
CTCTATCTTACCCCTGCTCTTGCTCCTCCCCTTGGGCGGTCGCTTGGCGTAGCAGTCCGCTTCTCGGTGGCCCTTCTTCCCGCAGTTCTTACATGTCGGGGACCGAGGGCATTCCCGCCGCAGATGCCCCACTTCCCCGCAGGTGTCACAGCGCGGTGCCTGAGTGCAGTTGTGCTGGAGATGCCCGACCTGACCGCATCGGTGGCATCTCCGCCGGTCCGCGTTCCCAGCTTCTTCCCGCCGCGCCGGCTCCGAAGGCACGTTGGCCATCCAGACCCCTCGTCGCCTCTCCCCCCCTCTCGTCTCCGCTCTCTGCAGCTCATACAGCTTAAGACCCATTTCATATCTGCACGCCATTTCATAGACTTGTTGGAGCAAATCTTCTCGACCCATCTCGAATACCTTGCTCCGCAACTCTTTCACCATGCTTTGGTCTAATCCGTTCAGGAACTTCCTGATCAGCCGCCTCTCATCCGAGCACTCCATGTCCAGCGCCAGTTCGCGCAACCGCCCGAAATATCCCAGCAGGTATTTTTCTCTCCTCCACTCGAAGCATGCGAACCCGCGAATCTTTTCCGAGGTCTGCACCGGGAACTTTCGTTTCAGGTTGTCCATAAATTCCTCCACGATCCCCCAGTCCTCGCCCCCCAGGTGGCGGTACTTGCGCAACAGATCCACCTTCGTGATGCGGTAGTAAGTCTCTGCCTCCCCTGCGAGCGTGTTCGAGAGTCCACGGTAGAATTCCTCCGCCTCCAGACCGTCCCTCGTCCAGCGGTAGCGGATGTTGTCGATCTGCATGAGTTAATTGTGCAGATCCGCGCCCACGCCTGGTTGCCCGGTAAACCTCTCTGGCACCTTAATTTCTAGCAAGTTCGTGTAGCGCCATCGCTTGTTCGCCTGAGGCAGCGTGTCCCGCTTCGACGTTCCCGCGGATCTCGCCTGCCGCATGCTTACGCCTCTGAACTCGTCGTCTTCCGTCCATCTCCTCCACTCGACCGACCCCGTCCTATGCAGGTGTCGGTTCTCCCTTCTTCTTGCTGCCTCCGCGCCTCTTTGGACGAGGAGCCCAGCAGCTAGCCCTGGCTGCGCCGACGTGGCGGCGCACGATACACCTCGCTTAGTCCGGTCTCAGTCCCGATCGAGACCCTGCCCGTTTCCGGCGCGCCCTGCGCCTCTTCCCGCGACTCATCGTGCATCCTGCCTGCAATCGTGCTTTCTCCTCTTATCGCTGGCACGTATCTTCGGCCTGATCGCAAGAGCATCAGCCGCACACCTTGTTTGTTTGTCGAAAAATTCCTTGATCTGACGACATGCTCCTCTCTCTCCGGCTGGTTCTGCTAGGAAGATAGCACACACCATTCCAGTATCTCGTGGAAACAAACAAACAAGCAAGGAGCTCGGTGGAGGCTAGCTCCATATGTACAATGCAAATCTTGGCTAGCAACTGACTTCTTGCAAGGGGGCGTGAGTGGAAGCGAGGACCTGCCCACACACGCCAGCAACAAACGCACACACGAGGCAAGCACAAACACCATCCAACATGCACGTGATCTCAACCATTCAAACAGCCCACATATGTACAACTGCAATCTACTGCGTCCACCCATCATGGTTACCACCTCGCCAGACAACCCACTCCACCCTTCCCTTCAACCCCAACTTGGCTGCCATCATTGTACACGTGAGGCGTCTGCATTGCTCCTCGCGTCCACAGTTTGTCACTGTGACTGCTCCTAGGGTTGAGCTTGTGGCGATCTGTATGGACTCACGCACTAGCAAGCAGCTTGCCACTTTCACTCGGAGCCCTGGGAGTGGCCTATACACACTGACCACTGAGTCTGCACAGGTAGCTGTGTCGGTTAGTTAGCAGAGTCTTGCTCGTGTCAGCTACTCACGCACTAGACTCTGGCACCACCGTCTTGGTCACCCCTCCCTGCCACGCCTGCGTGGCATGCACTCGCGTCTCCTTGTCTCTGGTCTCCCCAGGTCCCTGCCCCCGCTCCCGCGCTCGCTTGCACCGCCGTGCCTTCCCTGCGTCGAGGGGCGGTAGCGCACCACTCCTCACTCCTCCTCGTTTCCGCCGACCACTGCTCCTCTGCAGACTCTCCACATGGACGTGTAGGGCCTAGCCCGCGTCCATGGATAGGACTAAAAGCGCTACTTCCTCCTGGTTGTTGACGACTACACGCGCTACACCACGGTCTTCCCCTCGCGGAGCAAGGCGGATTTCCCAAGTGTTTTGATCCCCTAGATCATTGCTGTTCGTCGCCAGCAGAGAGCGCGGTTTCAGGAGGACCTCCAGTTCCTGCGACTGCTCTCTAACAGAGGCGGTGAGTTTTCCTCCCGCCTCCTTGAGGGTTTTTGTCGTGCTGAGGGCATTTCCCCGTCGTTCACGCTTCCGGCCTCTTCGTAGCAGAATGGGATTGCTGAGGACCTCCATGATCCCCCTTCGTCGCATTGGCTTGGTCATGGAGGTTGCTCGCACCTCCATGATCCACGCGGCTGCTCCCCATTTTCTGTGGTCGTTTGCAGTCCGATACGCCGTGCATCAACCCAACCTCTGGCCCCGTGTCTCTGTGCCAGAGACCTCGCCTACACTACGTTGGGCGAGGGAGGTTGGCGATGTGTCGACGTTTCCGGTCTGGGGTGCGCTCTCCCTTGTCCGCGATACCACCGCGGGCAAGCTCTCCCCGCACTCTCCGCTGCGTCTTCCTTGGCTTCCCCACCGACGCCCCGCCCTGGCAGTTTTACCACCCTGCCTTGCGCCGCGTCCTGCCCTCACAGGACGTAACCTTTGACGAGTCGGTCTGCTTCTACCGTCTCCACCCGCACGTGTCCTCTCCACTCTCCCCGCCGCCCCTCTTCCTGGTCCCAGGTCCCCCACCGGTAGAACCCCTCCCCCCACAGGGTCCTGCTCCCTCAGGTGTGTCTCATGTCGACCCACCCCCCTTGGATGAGCCTTTGGAGGTTTCCTCTGACACCTCTGGCCCAGCTGAGGGGGATGACCCCTCTGCTGACGACACGGCGGCCACTCGCCGCTCCCCGCGCCTGGAGACCCCTCCTGGCTTTCCGCCTCGGCCGTCTTCGCCATCTCCGCAGCCTGTCGATGTGGACTCTGGTGCTACTGGGGGTGGTGACACTAAGGGTGCGGACTCTGGGGGTGCTGGTCCGCGGGTTGCTGAGTCTGGGGGTGCTGGTTCTGGGGGTGCTGACTCTGGGAGTGCCGGTTTTGGGGTGCTGACACTAGGGCTGCTGCGAGTCCTAGTGGTGGTGGAGTCGTGGGTGCTTCTGCTGGGGGTTCTGGCGTTGGACAGTAGCAACAGTCTCGTCGACAGGAGACCCTCTTGCCGCAACAGCTTTGCGACTGGGTTCTTCGGCGGGGCCGGGTTCATGGCGCTTGGAGTTCTGGTGCTGGAGGTGCTAGAGCTGGTGGTGCTGGAGGTACTGGAGCTGCTGGTGCTGGAGGTGCTACAGCTGGAGGAGCTGCTGGTGCTGGAGGCACTGGAGCTGCTGGTGCTGGAGGTGCTGGAGGTACTGGAGGTGCTGGAGGTCCTGGTGCTGGAGGTGCTAGAGGTGGAGGTGCTGGAGGTACTGGAGCTGCTGGTGCTGGAGGTGCAAGAGCTGGAGGTGCTGGAGGTACTAGAGCTGCTAGTGCTGGAGGTGCTGGAGCTGCTGGTGCTGGAGGTGCTAGAGCTGGAGGTGCTGGAGATATTGGAGCTGCTGGTGCTGGCGGTGCTGGAGCTGGTGGTACTGGAGGTGCTGGAGCTAATGGTACTGGAGGTGTTGGGGCTGGGGGTACTGGAGGTGCTGGAGCTGCTGACGGTACGGGTACTGCACCGCGCCGACCGTTTTTCTACCCGCAGCCACAGTCGTCCCTACCACCACCTGGCTCGGCACTTCGTCAGGTTCTTAGTCTTCCGTCTTCCACTGCCCTTACTCTGCCTCTTTTGTGTCCTCCGCCTGACCACTCACAGCCGCAGTTACTGCCTGGCTCTCCACTGCCTGCTCCTTCTCCCAGCCCTGCTCAGACAGGCTCCCTGGCAGAGCGTCGTGAGCCTGAGTCTCGCCCTACCTCCCCTGTTCGCACTGTTAGTCGTGCTCGTCGTTCTCGTCCTCCACCTGTCGCCGGCACGCACACTATGGCACTTCGTCCATCCTCTCTTCCACAACATGTTGCTCTGCCGTCTCCTCCGGCGTCCTCTTTTCCTGACGTTCCTGACCCTGAGTCCGACATTGCTCGTGCTGCTTGTCCTACTGTCACTCGTCTCATCGCTACTGTTGTCACTGACCCTTCCTTCGAGTCTACTGCTGCGTTTGCCCTAGTCACTAAGCTAGTCGACTTTGTTGCTACCCGTCGTCTCGACTACGTCGTGAGTCTTGTTACTGAGTCTGAGTATGCCTGTCCTCCGTCCGTAGGGGGTGAGCTTGCCCTTGGCTGTGACGTCCTTCAGGACAGGCAGTTTGAGCTCGAGTGTCTCGCGGCCGTTTTACCCCGTTTCGCGTCCATGCGGCTTTGGCCTCAGGGAGACCCGGATGCACTGTACATCCCCACCCCGCGCTCTTACGCAGAAGCGATCACGGGTGAGTACTCCTCTCAGTGGCAGACAGCCATGGACGTAGAGATGGCTTCCTGGAAATCCACAGGCACCTACGTCGACGAGGTTCCCCCTCCTGGGGCGAACATAGTCGATGGCATGTGGATTTTCAGAGTGAAGCGGCCGCCGGGTTCTCCTCCTGCCTTCAAGGCGCATTACGTTGCTCGAGGTTTCAGTCAGCGACAGGGGGTCGACTTCTTCCAGACCTTCTCCCCCACCCCGAAGATGACCACTCTTCGGGTGTTACTGCACGTTGCAGCACAGCGTGACTACGAGCGGCACTCCCTCAATTTTTCCACAGCTTTCTTGCAGGGCAGCCTTCACGAGGAGATCTGGCTGCGCCGCCCACCTGGCTTCACTGAGTCGTTTCCTGAGGGTACCCAGTGGAGCCTCCGGCGGCCGGTCTACGGTCTCTGCAAGGCACCCCGCGAGTGGCACGACTGAGGACGACGCTTGCGGCTCTTGGGTTTGCTCCTTCGACTGCTGACCTGTCGTTGTTTCTGCGCACCGACCCTACTCTGCCGCCGTTCTACATCCTCGTGTACATCGACGACTTGGTTTTTGCTACTGCTGACACTGGGGCGCTGACCCTTGTGAAGGCGGAGCTGCAGAAGAGACACACTTGCACTGACCTGGGTGAGCTGCATAGCTATCTTGGCTTGCAGATCACTCGCGACACAGCACGGCGCACCATCACTTTGACTCAGTCACACATGGTGCGCCAGGTCCTTCAGCCCTCGACTTTCAGTTCTCCTCGCCACAGCGCACTCCTCTGCCTACAGGCCACTCGCTCTTAGCTCCACCTTCGGACGGGTCCGTGGAGCCGAGTGGCCCGTATCCAGAGCTTGTGGGCTGCCGCATGTACCTGATGACATGCACACGACCTGACCTCGCGTACCCTCTCAGCATCCTTGCTTGCTTCGTCGCGCCCGAACGTCACAGGAAGGAGCACTGGATAGCTGCGCAGAGGGTAGTGCGTTACTTGTGCAGTACATCGGGCATGGGGCTCGTGCTTGGAGGACGGGGTTCAGTGGTAATCACAGGACACTCCGATGCTTCTTGGGCCGACGACCAGGCGACTCAGCGGTAATCACAGGGTTACTCTTTCAGTCTCGGTTCTGGTTCTGTCTCGTGGAGGTCCACTTGTTCATCTTCTGTGCTTGGTTCCAGCTGTGAGGCCGAGATCTACGCTGGGGCCATGGCTTCACAGGAGTTACGCTGGCTGACCTACCTGCTAACGGACTTGGGTGAGCGGCCTCGTTCTCCTCCGGTTCTGTATGTCGACAACAAGGCGATGATTGCCTTGTGTCATTAGCAGAGACTGGAACACGGAACGAAGCACATTGCTCTTCGTTACTTCCTTGCTCGGGAGCTGCTGCAGCGTGGTCAGCTGCGCCTTGCTTACGTGGCATCTCGGGCCAACACTGCTGATGTCTTCACCAAGGCCCTTGTGCCTGGTGATCATCAGCATTTCTGCACTGCTCTAGGCCTTGTGCCTACTCTGCCTCACCTGCTGGTTGCTTGACTTTGTCTTGTACTATGACATATATATATATTGTGAAGAAATGAAGGATGAGATGAACTAGAAACAAGGTGGATACAAATATGAAACCCTAGATTGTTGTACCCCTTTAGTGTCTACCCCACAGTAGCCTACAGTGACTTAGGAATATAAGTCTGACACACCCCCATAGGCAGAGTGGGGGAGAACTAGGGGTCGCAAGACCAGTCAAGCAAAGCAAAGCAAGCTCAGGGTGGATCACAACGTCACCACACATTCCGAGCACAGGTTCAAGGCCACAAGGCCAGTTCACATGCAGGATCATATATAGAAAGGTAAACAAGCAAGTGCAGGTATAGATAGATCACAGTACAAGCAAGGTCAAGAAGTGAGCAAGTGAGGCCAAGTAGGCACAAGACCTAGCATCGTACAGAAGCGCTGATGATCACAAGGCTGAAGAGCCTTGGTAAAGATATCAGCAGTGTTGGCCCGAGAGGCCACGTAAGCAAGGCGCAGCTGACCACGCTGCTGCAGCTCACGAGCAAGAAAGTAGCGCAGAGCAATGTGCTTCGTTGTGATCCAGTCTGTGCTCCCGACACAAGGCCAGCATGGCCTTGTTGTCTACGTACAGAACTGGAGGAGAACGAGGCGGCTCTCCCAGGTCGGTCAGCAGGTAGGTGAGCCAGCGTAACTCCTGAGCAGCCATGGCCCCTGCGTAGATCTCGGCCTCTGGAGCCGAGAACAGAAGACGAGCGGGTAGACCGCCACGAAACAGAGCCGGAACCAAGGCTGAAGGTGTAACCCTGTGACGACCGCTGCGTAGCTTGGTCGTCAGCCCAAGAAGCGTCTGCGTGACCAGTGAGGACCACCTCACTCCGCCCTCCAAGCACTAGCCCCATGCCCGACGTACTGCACAAGTAGCGCAACACCCTCTTAGCTACATCCATGTGCTCTGGTCGGTGTCTCCCAGGAGCAACATAGCGTGCCAGGATTCTAAGAGGGTATGCCAGGTCAGGTCGAGTGCAGGTCATCAGGTACATGAGGCAGCCAACAAGCTCTGGGTACGGGCCACTCGGCTCTACGGACTCATCCGAAGGCAGAGCTGAGAGCGAGTGGCGAGTAGACAGAGGAGTGGGCTGAGGCGAGGAGTACGTGAAGTTGAAGCGCTGAAGGACCTGCTGCACCATGTGTGACTGAGTCAAGGTAATGGTGCGCCGTGCTCTGTCCCGGGTGATCTGCAAGCCAAGATAGCTGCGCAGCTCACCCAGGTCTGTGCACGTGTGTCTCTTCTGCAGCTCCGACTTCACGTGGGCGAGTCCAGCAGTATCAGCAGTAGCAAAGACCAAGTCGTCGACGTACACGAGGATGTAGAACGGCGGCAGCGAGGTGTCGGTGCGTAGAAACAGCGACGGGTCGGCAGTAGAAGGAGCAAACCCAAGAGCCGCAAGCGTAGTCCTCAGTGTGTCGTGCCACTCGCGGGGAGCCTGGCGGAGACCGTAGACTGGCCGCCGGAGGCTCCACTGGGTACCAGGAGGGAACGACCCAGTGAAGCCAGGTGGGCGGCGCAGCCAGATCTCCTCGTGCAGGCTCCCCTGTAGGAAAGCAGTGCTGAAGTCAAGAGAGTGAAGCTCGTAGTCGCGCTGAGCGGCTATGTGTAGCAGCACCCGAAGAGTGGTCATCTTCGGGGTGGGAGAGAAGGTCTGAAAGTAGTCAACTCCCTGCCGCTGACTGAAGCCTCGAGCCACGTAACGCGCCTTGAAGACAGGCGGAGAACCCGGCGGCCGTTTCACCCTGTAGATCCACATGCCACTGACGATGTTCGCCCCAGGTGGGGGAACCTCGTCAACGTAGGTGCCTGTGGACTTCCAGGAAGCCATCTCTGCGTCCATGGCTGTCTGCCACTGAGAGGAGTAGAGACCCTCTACAGCCTCCGCGTAAGAGCGCGGAGTCGGGATGTCTGGTGCATCCGGGTCTCCCTCAGGGGCAAGCAGCATGGACACGAGATGAGGTAAAGCAGCAGCAAAGCACTGGAACTCCTCCTGCCTGTCCTTAAGGACGTCCGTGCCAAGAGCACACTCACCCCCGACGGACGAAGGACAGACAGACTCAGACTCAGCGACAAGACTCGCAGCGTAGTCTAGACGACAGTGAGCAGCGAAGTCGACCAGCTCAGCAACTAAGGCAGACGCAGCAGTGGACTCAAAGGAAGGGTCAGTGACAACAGTACCCAGAAGACGCGTGACAGTAGGGCTGGCCGCACGAAGGGAGTCAGACTCCGGGTCAGCAAGAGCAGGAAGAGAGGACGCAGGAGGAGACGGCAGAGGGACACGCTGCGGAGCAGTGGAAGGACGCAGGGCCATCTGGTGCGTGCCGGGGACCGCAGGAGGACGCTGACGCGGAACACGACGACCAGTGCGAACAGCACGAACAGGCGACGCAGGACGCGAATCAGGCTCACGACGCTCAGCAAGACCTCCAGTAGGACCAGCGTAGGGAGAAGGGGCAGGCAGTGGACAGGCCAGCTGTAACTGTGACTCGGAGGGGACTGGCTGTGGACACTCTAAGGCAGGAGAAGGACCAGAGGAAGGCGGAAGGCCAAGAACCTGCTGAAGGAGGGGAAGGAAGTACGGCCGAGGCCGCGCAGCACCTCCAGAAGCAGCAGGGACAGCACCAGTACCCTCAGCTGCAGCTCCAACTCCAGCAGCACCACCAGCTCCAGTAGCACCTCCAGCAGCACCAGTAGCGCCAACTCCAGCAGCCCCAGGAGCACCGGCTCCAGCAGCACCACCAGCTCCAGAACCTCCAGCTCCAGCTCCAGCAGCACCTCCAGCTCAGGGCTGACTATTCAAAAAAATCCAGTCTGATGTTCTGGGGGCTCTGAAAAATTTTAGTTTGAGGCATATTTCCCAGAGAATGGCCACTCTGATTTTTCAGGTTCCGCAAAAACACAAGTCTGAAGTACTCAGAACACACTACAACCACTGCAGTACAGTACTGCCACAAATGTAGCACGTGGGGCGCAACGCTAACCAGTTTCCCTCGCTGACACCGCGTAGCTGCAGTGATGGTCCCGCGTGAGTGGAAGAGTGAGCCAAGTTGGCAGATTTCTAAGGGAAAAGGGTGGCAAAAGTTGCCAAGGACAGATTCTGCGCGTGACAGCTGTTGGGCTGAAAAGGCCCTTAGGATCTTTGCAGGGGTGAACTCTGGGTAGAGTTGGTGTAGTAGCGGAAGCGTTAATTAAAGAGTTGTGAACCACCTTGCGCTAGTATGTGAGGGCAAAGTAAGTTGATTAAAACAAAGAGATACAAGATTATATAAGAGTACAAGGAATATGAAAGGATACGGTTATAACTGTTTTACTTGTTGCTTTTGCGGTTCGATACAGTGACGACTCGGGCAACTGCTCTGTAGCGAGTCAGTTGTGTGTCCTTGCTGTCGCGCTGTACTTGTCAGGTCAAAGGTCGCTGACCTTTGACTTTCGCGTAACCTCCAGCGGTTACTTCAACCTCCGAGGGTTGACTCGCTGGTGCCTCGATATGCTTTGCTTCGCTTGTGCCTTAGTGTTTCGACACGACAGAAGCGCTTAGGACCGATTGTTTCCAACACTCCCCTTCGCTTCTGGAGTGTCGCTGACGTGGCTCTGTCCAGTCAGCAGCATGCAGTATTCGAACTTCTGCTTTCCGAGCTTCTTGGTCAGGTAGTCAGCTGCCATCTCGGACGTGGGGCAGTATGACAGCTCGAGCCTTCCCTTCTCGATCTCGTCCTTCACGAAGAAATATCGCAGGGCGATGTGTTTCGTCCTGTTCGCGAAGCCGTTCTTGTTGGCGATGCGAATTGCCGATTGGTTGTCGCAGAACAGGGTAAAGTTGGGTAACTCGGCTAACTTCGCTTCTTCCAGCAGCTCGCGAAGATAGAGTCCTTCCTTGGTGGCTGAGCAGAGTGCAATATATTCTGCTTCAGCTGACGAGAGAGCAATTAGTTCCTGCTTGCTCGATTGCCAGGAGATAGGTCCGATAGGTTCGAGGCGGTAGATGTAGCCGGTGCGGGAGCGCCTATTGTCTGAGTCGCCCGCGTGATTTGCGTCGACGTAACCGATTAGCTTAGGCGTTGTAGTTGCGTTCTTATGGTAAGTCAGGCCGACCGTCGGGGTACTGACAAGGTAGTGAAGAGCGCGGTCGAGCTCCACCAGATGTTCCGCTTCAGGCTTCTTGAGGTGGGTGGCGAGCTGGCTTGCAGAGTAGGATAGATCTGGGCGGCAGGTGACAGCTGCGAAGAGAAGGCAGCCCAGCTTTCTCTGGTAGTCGCGTATGCCGGCGGGCTTGAGTAGAGCGGAGCCTTCCTTGTTGTTTGCTGTCGTGTAGCGGTACGGTGTGGAGATGACAGTCGGTGTGAGTGCGAAACGCTTGGCGATGGTGTCGGCGTATTTCGCGGCGCTGAGGTAGATAGCGTCTTCCTCTTCCCGGATGTTGAGGCCGAGGTACTGTGTGACGGTAGATGAGACCGTGAGTGTGAGGTCTTGCTGTAGCTCCCCTTCGAACCAGGTTGTAATGCCGTCAGTTGAGCCGATGTAGAGCAGATCGTCTACATAGACAATTAGCAGGATGTAGTCGGTACCCTTCGTGAGCCGGTACATGCCCTGGTCGTGCGGCAATTGCTTGAAGCCGATGCGAATGAGGCGAGCGTGTAGGTATTGTTGCCATAGTCGCGGAGCTTGCTTGATGCCGTAGAGCGACTTGAGTAGTTGACAGACGTGGTTCGAGTCCGTGCTGGAGCCGTGTGGTAGCTCGACGAAGATCTCTGCGTCAACAGGTGCGTAGAGGAATGCGTTAGCGACGTCTATTTGCCGCAGCTTCTTCTTCTTCATGGCGGCGATCGCGAGAAGGATGCGTAGCGAGGTGTGTCGGCTGACCGGAGCGAATGTTTCGGTGAAATCGCGTCCGTGCTCTTGGTCGAAGCCGCGTACGACCCAGCGTGCCTTCAATTTGTCGATGGTGCCGTCAGCCTTTGTCTTCACACGGAAGACCCACTTCCCGGTGAGCACTGTCTTGTTCCGTGCCACGCCGATAGGAACCACTTTCCACGTGTTGCGTTCCTCCAGTGCCTTCAGTTCCTTGTCCATGGCTTCGCGCCATTTTTCCTTATGTTCCCCCCCCAGAGCCTGCTGAACCGTCGCAGGCTCTTTAGGAGTGGCGGTGCCGTGGACTGCGGTGACGAGTCCGAGAATCTGCAGTCCACTCTGTGAGTAGCGGGGAAGATTTACGTCCTCGGGATAAGCTGCTTTATCTCCCGCTTCTGGATCAGGTATGAAGTTCGGTCCTACTCGTTCTGCTTCGTTGGTGTTGACTGTCGCAGGTGTTACGTAACCGTTGTCGGCGAAATGGTAGAAGGTTTCGGCGTTGGCACTTTCGCGAGGGTTGTCTTCGTCCATGGGAACGTCGACGGAGCAGAACGGAAGAGGTCCGGCTTCTTCTGATGCGTTGTCCACATTCTGCTCGTCCCAGTCAGCTTCGTCCGCTGCTGAGGCGAAGGCTCGGTCACCACGAAAACCACCTGTGGGATCCTGGTCTTCGTGCAGGTTGGCAAGGTATGTCTGGAGCGTGAGTCGTTCGCAGAAAATTACATCACGTGCTGCTACTGTTTCCTTGGAGTGGACGTCGAAGATTTTCCACGCGTTGTAGTTCTTTTCGATTCCCAGGTGTAGTCCCCACTGTGCTCGTTGAGAAAATCGGCCTGCTCGTGCTGCTGGGGGTCGGTACTGTACCATGCATCCGAATACTCGTAACATTTTTGTGCTGCCCTGTTTCCCTGTCCATAGCAGATGCGGTGATGCGTTGTTCGGAAGCGATGATGACGACAGCAAGTTGTGCAGCATGACGGCGTGGTCCATTGCTGCAGACCACTGGTGGTTGGGTAGCCGCATGCCACGTAACAGTTTGCGCATGCTGTTCTGCAAGGTCCTGTTCATTCTTTCTGCTGCACCCTGCTGCTGATGGGCGTAGGGAAGGGAGATGAGTCGCTTGATTCCCCTTTCCGCCAGGTACTGCTTGAATCGCTGAGAGGTGTATTCTCCTCCTCCGTCTGACTGGAAGCTTTTCAGCTTCACGCCCGATTCTCTCTCTGCTACTGGTAGCCAGGCAACGAAGGCTGCGAATGCCATGTCGCGGCTAGGGAGGTTTAGGTGCCAGACGTAACAGGTGGCGGCGTCGATGAAGGTGATTGTATAGTTGTATATTACTTGTCCTGGTTCCCGATTGTACAGGATGTCGCTATACACCTTCTCGAGTGGTGCGTACGCGGGTGCGCTCGGGTTGTGATGAGACGCAAACGGTCGATGTGGTAAGTCACCCTCAGGGCAGGTGAGGCACGTTCCGCGTACTCGTTGAAGTTCTCGTCCGTCGGTCAGTAGAAGTGAGTCCTTGTCGAGTACTCCTGCTCTTATCGTATTGTTTAATACTGTGTTGCTTGGGTGTCCCATCCTTGCGTGCCAGGTGCTTTCGTCGGCGCGATGTCCGGGTGATCGTCGGTACATATCGGAGTTGGAGTAGAAGTTGGCGGTGAAGTTGGCGCTACGATGAACTTCTCGTGGTGCTGGGTGTAGTTGTTGCGCGGGTGTCGGTGGTGTGTCGTCGATGAGGAGCGGTGTCGTTGAAGGACCAGCAATTGGTGTTGACGTTCCTGCTGCTGCCGTTGATGGTTCTGCTACTGCCGATGTTGTCTCTGCTGCTGCCGATGTTGTCTCTGCTGCTGCTGATGTTGTCTGAATTGTTGCTAACGCCCTTGTTCTTTCTGCTTCAGGGATGGTGTGTGAATACCAGAAGCCTTCTGGACTGAAGTCTGGATCAAGGTCTGGAGGGTGTGTCCAGTCGGTGAAGTTAACGATGGCGTCGCTGTCGGCGGTGCCAAGGTCAGGAACGAAGTCAAGAACGAAGACGTTGTTCTTGAGGACCGCCTTGCCGATGTAGAGTCCTCCTCTCCCGTGATACAGCTTGAATTCTTGGGTGGTGCTGTCTGCTTCGAGGTGAATCCCCTTCGCCATTAGCTGACTGACGCTCAGTAAGTTGTAGCCGAGTCCCTCCGCGATTAGTACTTTTGACATCTGCAGTACAACGTTTGTTTCCCTTGACTGAAGTTGAACTACACCTTGTCGTCGTGTTCGCAGGTTCTGATTGTTGGCGACTGTAATGACAACTTCGCGTTGAAGTTGGTGTTCTCGTTGAACGAAGCGTCCCGAGGAGCACATGTGCTGTCCGCAGCAACTGTCCAAGAACCATGTGTCCCTTCCGGATGGTTCGCTTTGGGCAATGGCGGCGTATGTCGGGTTCGGCTGAAGTGACTCGCGGCGGGGTGTGGTTTCGTCGAGTTGCTCTTCCGGTGAGTAGTGTGGCGGTGACTCGGTGATGCAGGAGTCACTCAGCTTTGCCATGCAGTTGACGATGTTTCTTGCTCCTTGTGCAGGTTGTCCTGTTGAGGTCGTTGAAGCTTGAATCTGAGTCGTGGGATTTGCTTGCGTTGAGGCGATTTGGCTGCTTGAAGGTCAAAGTTGCCGCTGTGGAGTTGTTGACTGTTGACGATTCGGGCAGTGCGTGCGCGGGTGTCCTGAAGTTTTGCAGATGTGGCAGAACGGAGGTACTGGCTTCGGTTGTTGCTGCCGGTTGTTGTTGTTGTTGTTGTAGCGTCGCTGAGTGTGGAACGCGAATTCCGGTGCTGATGTTTTCTTTTTGTGTCGTTCTTCTTGCAGGTCCATGTCTTGCTGCTCGGCGTGGATTTCGGCGCAGAGCGCTGCTTCAGAGATTCTTCCGTGAGCTCGGAGAATGGCCTTTGTGGCGCGCCATTGAGGACTGAGGCCGCCGATGATGACTGTCACGAAGGCGTCTTCAGAGATCGATCCTCCGCATCGAAGGAGCTTGTCGCGCAACTCGCGACATCGGCTGATATACGCCATTCCTTTCTCCCCTGGTTTCATTTCAACCGTTGTCAGTTGCGCCATTAACCGACTTTGGCTTACGCTGTCTGTTGCTTGATACAGGCTCTTCAGGTGGTTGTACGCGAGCTCCGCGGAGTTGCCGTAACCTCGGTAAGACCTTATGTTCTGCTGTTGAGTCGGGGTGATATTCCTCAGTAGGATCGTGTACGCCATCATTGACTGATAGGTGTATTGCTGCTTCTCGTACTGTGTGCCGTTTGTTGGGTATGGCAGAGACCCGTCGAAGAACCCGAGTATCTGCGCGCCTTCCATCATCAGCTCGAACTCAAACGACCAGGTGAAGAAGTCCTTTCCATCAAAGGGTCTTGACGTCTGCATCTTCAGAACGTGTGCGAACTGCGACTGAACTTGTAATGCGTCCAGTGGTTTTTCTTGTCCAGGTGAGGGCTGTGGGTGTGGCATGAAGCTGATGGACCCGCGCTCGTACGGAGCAAAGGTGGGCTGCTGTTGCTGATTTCCTCGTGCATATGATGAGCCGTCGAGACTCATGGGTGTTGCTCCGTTGTTGTTGTTGTTGTTGTGTGACTGCGCAGGTGCCAATTGCTGGTGTTGCTCGTAGAAGGACATGAAGGAGAAGAACTTCTCCATCATGCTCTGGTCGAAGTTTGCAGGTTGATTTGCGGGAGTCTCGGTAGATGTTGCTCTGGGTCTTGTTGCCGTGCCCTCCTCTGTCTGTAGGCCAGAGGCAGGAGGTGGAGTAGGAGTAGTGCCCTGGGAGCCGTTGGAGTTGCTCCTTTCCTTTTGTGTAGCCATGGTGATTGATGTTGTCGGTATAGTAGTTGAATTCCCCCTGATTGCTCTCATACCATGTTGGGCTGAAAAGACCCTTAGGATCTTTGCAGGGGTGAACTCTGGGTAGAGTTGGTGTAGTAGCGGAAGCGTTAATTAAAGAGTTGTGAACCACCTTGCGCTAGTATGTGAGGGCAAAGTAAGTTGATTAAAACAAAGAGATACAAGATTATATAAGAGTACAAGGAATATGAAAGGATACGGTTATAACTGTTTTACTTGTTGCTGTTGCGGTTCGATACAGTGACGACTCGGGCAACTGCTCTGTAGCGAGTCAGTTGTGTGTCCTTGCTGTCGCGCTGTACTTGTCAGGTCAAAGGTCGCTGACCTTTGACTTTCGCGTAACCTCCAGCGGTTACTTCAACCTCCGAGGGTTGACTCGCTGGTGCCTCGATATGCTTTGCTTCGCTTGTGCCTTAGTGTTTCGACACGACAGAAGCGCTTAGGACCGATTGTTTCCAACAACAGCGCCATGAAGTGTGTTCGTACACTGGCAACATATGACGTAGCGGAATGTACGTAGAAATCACAGATCCGAATTTCAGGATCCTTACTCCCTGTAGTATGAAGACCCATTATCGGCTAAGTCAGTACTCTGAAAATCTCAGGATCCAAAACCAAGTAAGTCTGAGGCACTCATGCTTGAAAATCTTACAAGTCTGAAAAATCAGGATCCGTAGGAAAATACCCTGAGATTTCAGACAATCAGACTATTTTAGTCTGATAAAGTCAGCCCTGCTCCAGCTCCAGAACCTCCAGCAGCACCAGCGCCAGGAGGACCACCAGAAGACGCAGCAGCACCGGCTCCTGTACTCCCAGCAGCACCGACCCCAGTAGCACCACCAGCTCCAGCTCCCCCAGCAGCTCCAGCACCAGTAGAACCACCAGGCCCAGCAGCTCCAGTACCTCCAGTACGAGCACCTCCGGGACCCGTGGCTCCAGCACCCCCAGCAGCAGTAGAACCTCCAGCACCAGCAGCACGACTCCAACGCCGAGCAAACCACTCGCGCAGCTCCTGTGGAGAGAGGAGCTCCCGCCGAGGCGAAGCACCCGAAGGACCTCCAGGCTCCGCACCCCCAGGCTCCGCACCCCCAGACTCAGCAACCTCTGGCTCAGTACCCCCAGACTCAGCACCCCCAGTCCCAGCACCCCCAGGCTCCGCACGCTCAGGCTCAGCACCCCCAGGCTCAGCACCCCTAGCAGCACCAGAGTCAACAGCAACCTCGACAGGCTCGACTGCGTCTACCTGGGACACACCTGACGGGGCAGGACCCTGAGGGGGGAGGGGGTCTACCGGGGGGGGACCTGGCGCAAGGAAGAGCGGCGGGGGGGGGAGGGGGGCAGCGCGGTAGGGGAAGAGACGGTAGTACGGAACCGACTCGTCAAACGTGACGTCCTGGGAGGACAGAACACGGCACAAGGTGGGGTGGAAAAACTGCCAACCAGGCGCGTCAGGGGGGAAGCCAAGGAAGACGCAGGGAACAGCGCGGGAGGACAGCTTGTCCGCAGACAAGTCTCGGACGAAAGCCCGAGATCCCCAGACACGGAACGCAGACGCATCGCCAACCTTCCCCGTCCACCGCAGGGTGGGGGAGGTCTCCGGCAAGGAGACACGGGGCTGAAGGTTGATCTGCTGCGCCGCGTACTGAACCGCGAACGGCCACAGAAAATGGGGAGCAGCCGCATGGATCATGGACGTACGAGCGACGTCCATGACCATGCCAATGCGGCGCTCAGCAATCCCATTCTGCTGTGGAGAGGCCGGAAGCGTGAACGTCTGGCGGATGCCCCTCGCACGACAGTAGGCTCGCAGAAGGTCGGAGGAAAACTCTCCACCTCTGTCGGAGTGCAGACGCAGAACAGGAAAGTCCGAGCCGAAACTCTTCCTGAGCTGGAGACGAGCAGCGCGGATCCAGTCGATCAACACCCCAGTGACCTCACCCTTGGTGCGCAAGGGGAAGACTGTGGTGTAACGCGAGTAGTCGTCAACCACCAAGAGGAAGTAACGCTCGTGACCCTATCCACGGACGCGGGCTGGGCCCCACACGTCCATGTGAAGAGTCTGCAGCGGAGCCTCTGTCGGCGGAAACTCGGAGGAGTGAGGAGCGGCGCGCTGCCGCCCCTCGACGCAGGGAACACAGGTAGGGGCAGGCCCCGGAGGAAGGGGAGGGAGGGACCGGGGGAGACCAGAGACAAGGTAACGGGAGGCCATGCCTCGGAGACGAGCCAGGGAGGGGTGACCAAGGCGGTGGTGCCAGAGGAGGGTCTGGTGGGACTGGAGGCGACACGAGCAGGGGGCAGACTCAGGACCAGACCTGGACGCTGCAGCAAACACCTGACCCGACGCAGCTACCTGACCTGACGCAGCAACCGGAGGAGACTCGGTAGTCAGTGTGTACAGGCTCGACCCCGGCTGACGGGTAAACGTGGCCAAGTGTCGGCCCGTCCGAGCGTCCGTGCAGTGGGTCACCCGCTGACTCGCAGGAGTGAACTGGTCAACTCCCCCATCCTGCAGGTCAGCACCGCTCACCAAGTTCGTAGAGAACGAGGGGAGGTACAGACCTGACAGGGAGCCAGACGGGGCCGCTGGACACGGTAGGACAGTGGAGAAGTGAGCAAGGACAGGACCCCCAGAGGGGTCTGCCAGGGAGACTGCCACCGGCCGACTGAGCGGCGTAAGGGTGGTGCGGTCTCGAAAGAAAGAGCGAGAAGCACCCGAGTCAAGGGTGAAGGTGTGCAAAGCCTGACCAGACGTGGTACCTGAGAGAGCAGACTCACCAGCACCTGGAGCAGCAGACTCACTAGTACCTGGAGCAGTGGACTCGCGAGCACCTAGAGCAGCAGCAGCAATGCCCGGGTCTGGCGGAACACTCAGGTAACAGTCACCCTCCTCACTAATAGTCACAGCATACATGGCAGCAAGAATAGCATCATAGTCAAGATCAAATATCGCTACACCCGACTTAAGCAAATCACCCCAGCGAGGGATTTCAGAAGCCTGAGGGAACTGGAGACGCCAGGCGTCAGTCAGGCGGCCAAAGCAGCGCTGGGTGGTGTGTGGGCCGCCGCACGGCTCGCCGGTGCGGTCGCCAGTACGCAGGACGTAGGCACAGGGACCAGCACCCCCACCTCGCTGACGCGCAGCGTACCACTCACGAAGCTGCTGGGGGGGAGGGGTCTCACGGGTGCGCTGCTGCTGCTGACGCTGACCACCACCAAAGCCTCCCCGCTGCACAGGGCCACCCCGACCAGCCCCACCGCCACCGCCACCACCGCTGCCACCGCCTCCCCCTCCACCCCCACCGCCGCCGCCGCCGCCGCCTCCGCCGCCTCGACCAGAGCCCCCACCCCCGCCACCACTCCCACCGCCACCCCCACCCCCTCCGCCGCCCCCACCACCACCACCACCGCCCCCGCCCGCTCCCCCAGCACCCTTGCCCCCCTTGCCCTTGCTGGTGCGGCGCCTCCCGCTAGGAGCAGACGCAGCGCCGACCGACTCGGTGCCAACGAGGTCGACAGCAGCAGCAGAGGCAACAGAGGGCAAAAGGGGAACAGGGGAGCACCCCTCAAAGAAAGGGGCGCGAGGGTCACCACGAGAGGCCCCTACAGCGACTATACTCTTCTCAGCCGCAAGGACGCGCTCCTCGAGGAGGTCAACGGTAAGTGTGGTGGGGCAGAGGGAGAGAAAGTGGTCCCTGACCGAGCTAAGGGAGTCAGGGAGCCGGGTGACTAGGTAGTAGAGGGTGATGTACATAGGGGGGGGGTTCTTGGCGCAGGTGCGTAATGAGGTCAGCGACTGTGGCAAAAGCGGCGAGGTCAGGGAACAGGTACGGCAGCATGAGGCGGCTAAGGGCAGCAGTGGCAGGGGAGGAGTAGCGTGCAACTACAGCGTCGTACAAGGTCTTAGCAGTCTTGTACTGGCTAAAGTGCGGGCGCTCAGTGGGTGGCAGGTGACTACGCACAGCAAGACGGGCAGCAGCATCGCGTGTGGTCCACTGTGAGCGAACAGTACTGGTAGCATCGGCAGCAGGGGCGGTAGAGGAACCAGACGTAAGATCGAACAGGGAAATACCGTCCTTGCTATCGCACTGTAGGAAAAGCTGCAGATCATCGACCCAGACATCGAAATCGACCGCCCGACCCTCAGCATCAAAGGTAAGCACAGTAGGGCTAGCCATGACAGCAGTAGCAGTAGGCTAGCAGCAGCAGTAGCAGCGTGACACGGCTTTACTGTGCGGTGCAGAGGTGTGCTTACCAGGGGCCGCAGCAAGGCGGCAGAGCAGGGCCACGGCTCGGCCGAAGGGCAGAGCCGGGGCAGCAGTGAGGGCAGCGGCTGCAGCACCGTCCTCGGCGGCAGCAGCTGCGGCAGTTCGGGCGGCGGCAGCTGCGGCAGAGCCGGCGGCGGCTGTTGCTGCTCCTTCGGCGGCGGCAGCCGCTGCAGGTCCGACGGCGGCAGCTGCTGCAGGTCCGGCGGCGGCAGGTGCTGCAGGTCCGGCGGCGGCAGGTGCTGCAGGTCCGGCGGCAGCAGCTGCTGCTCCTTCGGCGGCGGCGGCTGCTGCAGGTCCTGCGGCAGCAGCTGCTGCAGGTCCGGCGGCGGCAGGTGGTGCTGGGCCAGTGGCGGCAGTTGCTGCAGGTGAGGCGGCTGTCGCGAGCTGCGGCCGCAACAAAGGAGGGGCAGGGCCGCAACAGAGGCGGCAGGGGAAGGGGCGGCAGCGGAAGTGACGGCAGCTGCTGCTGGGGCGGCGAAGACAGGGCGGCAGGGCCGCAACGAGCCGCGGAGGGGCCGTGAGAGGGCCGCGAAGGGCAGCAACGGGGCCGCGAGGGGCCGCGAAGGGCGGCGACGAGGCCGTGAGGGGCCGCGAAGAGCAGCGACAGGGCCGCGAGGGGCCGCGAAGGGCGGCGACGGGGCCGCGAAGGGCGGCGACGGGGCCGTGAGGGGCGGCGGAGGGGCCGCGAAGGACGGCGACGGGGCCGCTGAGGGCGACGACGGGGTCGCTAAGGGCGGCGACGGGGCCGCTAAGGGCGGCGACGGGGCCGCTAAGGGCCGCGACGGGGCCGCTAGGGGTCGTAAGGGGCCGCGAAGGACCGGGAGAAAGGGCCGCGAGGGGCCACGAAGGGGGGGGGGCGCGAGGGGCCGTGAGAGGACGCGACGGGCCGCTAAGGGCAGGGGACGCGACGGGAGGCTAGGCACACGGGGCGCGACTCGGGCAGGGGCGGAGCGCGCTCCGGGCAGGAAAAAAAAAAAACTTAATTTTCGGTGGGCCCTAGGAAACGTTCCCACTAGGGAACCATGCTCTATACCATGTGAAGAAATGAAGGATGAGATGAACTAGAAACAAGGTGGATACAAATATGAAACCCTAGATTGTTGTACCCCTTTAGTGTCTACCCCACAGTAGCCTACAGTGATGTGAATCAAGAAAACAGGAATGAAATGACTAAGTGAAAGTTGGGTACAAAAGGCAAACCCTAGGCAACTGTACCCCATATGTGCTACCCCACTATAGCCTACAGTAGCTATGTCATATAACTCTGACACACCCCCATAGGCAAAGTGGGGGAGAACAAGGGGTCACAAGACCAGTCAAGCAAAGCAAAGCAAGCTCAGGGTGGATCACAAAGTCACCACACATTCCGAGCACAAGTTCAAGGCCACAAGGCCAGTTCACATGCAGGATTACATATATATATAAGGCTAGACAAGCAAGAGCAGGAGTATATATATATGCAACAGTACAAACAAGGTCAAGAGGTGAGCAAGTGAGGCAAGGTAGGTACAAGACCCAGCTGAGTACAGAAGCGCTGATGATCACAAGGCGCAAGTGCCTTGGTGAAGATATCAGCAGTGTTGGCCTCAGAGGCCACGTACGCAAGTCGCAGCTGACCACGCTGCTGTAGCTCACGAGCAAGGAAGTAGCGAAGAGCAATGTGCTTCGTTCTGTGCTCCAGTCTCTGCTCTCGACACAAGGCCAGCATGGCCTTGTTGTCTACGTAGAGCACTGGAGGAGAACGAGGCGGCTCTCCGAGGTCAGTCAGCAGGTAGGTGAGCCAGCGAAGCTCCTGTGCAGCCATGGCCCCGGCGTAGATCTCAGCCTCACAACTGGAGCCGAGAACAGAAGACGAGCGAGTAGCCCGCCACGAAACAGAGCCGGAACCAAGGCTGAAGGTGTAACCCTGTGACGACCGCTGCGTAGCCTGGTCGTCAGCCCAAGAAGCGTCTGCGTGTCCAGTGAGGACCACTGGACTCTGCCCTCCAAGCACAAGCCCCATGCCCGACGTACTGCACAAGTAGCGCAACACCCTCTTCGCTGCAGCCATGTGCTCCGGTCTGTGTCTCCCAGGAGCAACATAGCGTGCAAGAATGCTAAGAGAGTATGCAAGGTCAGGTCGTGTGCAGGTCATCAGGTACATGAGGCAGCCAACAAGCTCTGGGTACGGGCCACTCGACTCTACGGACTCATCCGAAGGCAGAGCTGAGAGCGAGTGGCGAGTAGGCAGAGGAGTGGCCTGAGGCGAGGAGTACGTGAAGCCGAAGCGCTGAAGGACCTGCTGCACCATGTGTGACTGAGTCAGGGTAATGGTGCGGCGTGCTCTGTCCCGGGTGATCTGCAAGCCAAGGTAGCTGCGCAGTTCACCCAGGTCTGTGCACGTGTGTCTCTTCTGCAGCTCGGACTTCACGTGGGCGAGTCCAGCAGTGTCAGCTGTGGCAAAGACCAAGTCGTCGACGTACACGAGGATGTAGAACGGCTGCAAAGAAGTGTCGGTGCGCAGAAACAGCGACGGGTCGGGAGTAGAGGGAGCAAACCCAAGAGCCGCAAGTGTAGTCCTCAGTGTGTCGTGCCACTCACGCGGTGCCTGGCGGAGACCGTAGACTGGCCGCCGGAGGCTCCACTGGGTGCCAGGAAGAAAAGACCCAGTGAAGCCAGGTGGGCGACGCAGCCAGATCTCCTCGTGCAGGCTGCCCTGCAAGAAAGCAGTGCTGAAGTCAAGAGAGTGCAGCTCGTAGTCGCGGTGAGCAGCTATGTGCAGCAGTACCCGAAGAGTGGTCATCTTCGGGGTGGGAGAGAAGGTCTGAAAGTAGTCAACTCCCTGCCGCTGACTGAAGCCACGAGCCACGTAACGCGCCTTGAAGACAGGCGGAGAAGCCGGCGGCCGCTTCACCCTGAAAATCCACATGCCACTGACGATGTTCGCCCCAGGCGGGGGAACCTCGTCAACGTAGGTGCCTGTGGACTTCCAGGAAGCCATCTCTGCGTCCATAGCTGCCTGCCACTGAGAGGAGTAGGGACCCTCTATCGCCTCCGCGTAAGAGCGCGGAGTCGGGATGTCAAGTGCATCCGGGTCTCCCTCAGGGGTAAGCAGTACGGACACGAGATGAGGTGAAGCAGCAGCCAAACACTGGAACTCCTCCTGCCTGTCCTCAAGGACGTCCGTGCCAAGGGCACACTCACCCCCGACGGACGGAGGACAGACAGACTCAGACTCAGCAACAAGACTAGCAGCGTAGTCTAGACGACAGCGAGCAGCAAAGTCGACGAGCTCAGTAACTAGGGCAGACGCAGCAGTGGACTCAAAGGAAGGGTCAGTGACAACAGTAGCAAGGAGACGCGTGACAGTAGGACTGGCAGCACGAAGAGAGTCCGACTCCGGGTCAGGAAGAGCAGGAAGAGAGGACTCAGGAGGAGAAGGCAAAGGGGCACGCAGAGGAGCAGTGGACGGACGCAGAGACATCCGGTGCGTGCCAGGGACAGGAGGAGGACGCTGACGCGAACCACGAGCACTAGTGCGAGCAGCACGGACAGGCGACGCAGGGCGAGACGCAGGCTCACGACGCTCAGCAAGACCTCCAGTAGGACCAGTGTAGGGAGAAGGAGCGGGCAGTGGGGAGGCCGGCTGTAACTGTAACTGTGACGGGACAGGCTGTGGACACTCTAAGGGAGGAGGAGGACCAGTAGAAGGCGGGAGACCAAGAACCTGCTGAAGGAGAGGAACGAAGTACGGCCTAGGCCGTGTGGCGACTCCAGACACAGCAGGGACAGCACCAGTACCCCCAGCGGCAGAACCAGCGCCAGCAGTACCTCCAGCTCCAGCACCCCCAGCAGGACCGCCTCCAGGACCGACAGCAGTAGCCTCAGCGCCAACACCCTCAGCAGCTCCAGCTCCAGTCGTACCCGCAGGCCCAGCAGCTCCAGTACTCCCAGTACGAGCACCTCCGGGACCCGCGGCACCAGCACCCTCAGCAGCCGAAGAACCTCCAGCTCCAGCAGCACGCCTCCAGCGCCGGGCAAACCACTCGCGCAGCTCCTGTGGAGAGAGTGGCTCCCGCCGAGACGAAGCACCCGGAGAACCTCCAGGCTCAGCACCGCCAGACGCCACACGAGCAGGCCCAGCTCCCTCAGGCTCCGCACCCCCAGGCTCAGCACCTCCAGGCGTAGCACCCCCCGGCGTAGCACTCCCAGGCTCAGCACCCCCAGGCTCAGCACCCCCAGTAGTAGCACCCCCAGGCTCAGCACCCTCAGGCTCAGCACCCCCAGTAGTAGCACCCTCAGGCTCAGCACCCCCAGGCGTAGCACCCACACGCTCAGCACCCCCAGAGTCAGCACCCCCAGGCTCAGCACCCTCAGCAGCACCAGAGTCACCAGTAACCTCGACAGGCTCGACTGCGTCTACCTGGGACACACCTGAAGGGGCAGGACCCTGAGGGGGGAGGGGGTCTACCGGGGGGGGACCTGGGACAAGGAAGAGCGGTGGCGGGGGGAGGGACGGAGTGCGGTAGGGGAAGAGGCGGTAGTAGGGGACCGACTCGTCAAACGTGACGTCCTGGGAGGACAGGACACGGCGAGAGGTGGGGTGGTAGAACTGCCACCCTGGCGCGTCAGGGGGGAAGCCAAGGAAGACGCAAGGAGCAGCACGAGGGGACAGCTTGTCCGCAGACAAGTCGCGGACAAACGCCCGAGATCCCCAGACACGGAACGCAGACGCATCGCCAACCTTCCCCGTCCACAGCAAAGCTGGGGAGGTCTCCGGCATGGAGACCCTGGGGTGAAGGTTGATCTGATGCGCCGCGTACCGAACCGCAAACGGCCACAGAAAATGGGGGGCAGCCGCATGCATCATGGACGTACGGGCGACGTCCATGACCATGCCAATGCGGCGCTCAGCAATCCCATTTTGCTGTGGAGAGTCCGGAAGCGTGAAGGTCTGGCGGATGCCTCGTGCACGACAGTAGGCTCGCAGAAGGCCAGAGGAGAACTCTCCACCTCTGTCAGAGTGCAGACGCTGAACAGGAAAGTCCGAGCCGAAGCTCTGCCTGAGCTGGAGACGAGCTGCGCGGATCCAGTCGATCAACACCTCAGTGACATCACCCTTGCTGCGCAAGGGGAAGACTGTGGTGTAACGCGAGTAGTCGTCAACCACCAGCAGGAAGTAGCGCTCGTGGCCCTGTCCACGGACGCGGGCCGGGCCCCACACGTCCATGTGAAGCGTCTGCAGCGGGGCCTCTGTCGGAGGAAACTGGGAGGAGTGAGGGGCAGCCTGCTGCCGCCCCTCGACACAGGGGACGCAGGTAGGGCCAGGCCCCGGAGGAAGGGGAGGGAGGGACCGGGGAAGACCAGAGACAAGGACACGGGAGGCCATGCTTCGGAGACGAAGCAGGGAGGGGTGACCAAGGCGGTGGTGCCAGAGGAGAGTCTCGTGAGACAGGAGGCGACACGAACAGGGGGCAGACTCAGGACCAGACCTGGACGCTGCAGCAAACACCTGACCCGACGCAGCTACCTGACCAGACGCAGTGACTGGAGGAGACGCAGTGGTCAGGGTGTACAGGCTCGACCCCGGCCGACGGGTAAACGTGGCCAGGTGTCGGCCTGTCCGAGCGTCCGTGCAGTGGGTCACCCGCCGACTCGCAGGAGTGAACTGGTGAACCCCCGCATCCTGTAGGTCAGCACCACTCACCAAGTTCGTAGAGAACGAGGGAAGGTAAAGACCAGACAGGGTGCCAGAGGGGGCCGCCGGACACGGGAGGACAGTGGAGAAGTGAGCAAGGACAGGACCCCCAGAGGGGTCTGCCAGAGAGACTGCAACTGGCCGGCTAAGCGGCGTGAGTGTGGTGCGGTCTCGAAAGAAGGAGCGAGAAGCCCCCGAGTCAAGGGTGAAGGTGTGGGAGGCCGAAGCCGACGCAGAACCTGAGAGAGCAGACTCACCAGCACCTGAGGGAGCAGACGCACCTAGAGCAGCAGCCTCGCTAGCACCTAGAGCAGCAGCCTCACCAGTACCTAGAGCAGCAGTCTCAATGCCCGGGTCGGGCGGAAAACACCGGTAACAGTCACCCTCATCACTAATAGTCACAGTATACATGGCAGCAAGAATAGCATCAAAGTCAAGGTCAAAGACAGCCACACCTGCCCTAGACAGCTCACCCCAGCGGGGGATCTCAGTGGCCTCAGGGAACTGGTGACGCCAAGCGTCCGTCAGGCGGCCAAAGCAGCGCTGGGTGGAGTGCGCACCCCCGCACTGCTCACCCGCGCGGTCGCCGGTGCGGAGGACGTAGGTGCACGGACCAGTACCCCCACCCCTCTGGCGTGCAGTGTACCACTCACGGAGCTGCTGAGGGGAGGGGATGTCACGAGTGCGCTGCTGGTGCTGCTGCTGCTGCTGGCGCTGACCACCACCGGAGCCGACCCTCTGCGCAGCGCCACCCCGACCAGCTCCACCTCCTCCGCCGCCTCCTCCTCCACCGCCGCCACCTCCGCTCCCTCCGCCACTGCCGCTGCCGCCTCCGCCTCCACTGCCGCCACCGACACCTCCACCCCCGCCACCACCCCCACCGCCACCCCCACCTCCTCCACCGCCTCCACTGCCGCCTCCACCGCCCCCGCTAGCTCCTCCAGCGCCCCTGCCCCCCTTGCCCTTGCCAGGGCGGCGTCTCCCGCTAGGGGTAGACGCCGCACCGACCGACTCAAGCCCAACGAGGTCGGCCGCAGCAGCAGAGGCAACAGAGGGCAAAAGGGGAGAGGGGGAACACCCCTCAAAGATGGGGGTGCGAGGGTCACCACGAGAGGCTCCTACAGCTACTATGCTCTTCTCTGCTGCTAGGAGGGACTTCTCGAGGAGGTCAACGGTGAGAGTGGTGGGGCAAACTGAGAGGAAGTGGTCCCTGACTACGCGAAGGGAGTCAGGGAGCCGGGTGACTATGTAGTAGAGGGTGATGTACATGGGGGGGGGGTTCTTGGCGCAGAACTCAGCAGGAAGCGCAGCGCGGTAGCGAGTGTCACTAGTGCGTAGGTGCGTAATGAGGTCAGCGACTGTGGGAAAGGCAGCAAGGTCAGGGAAGAGGTACGGTAGCATGAGGCGACTCAGTGCAGCAGTGGCAGGGGAGGAGTAGCGTGCAACTACAGCGTCGTACAAGGTCTGAGCACTCTTGTACTGGCTAAAGTGCGCACGCTCAGAGGTAGGCAGGTGGCGACGCACAGCAAGACGTGCAGCAGCATCGCGCGTGGCCCACTGGGAGCGAACAGTTGCGTCAGCATCAGTGGCGGGGGCAGGAGAGGCACCAGAAGTGAGGTCAAAGAGGGAGAGGCCGTCTGCCCTATCGCACTGTAAGAAAAGCTGCAGGTCATCTATCCAGACGTCAAAGTCAATGGCCCGACCCTCAGCGTCAAAAGCGAGGACACTAGGGGTAGCCATGACAGCAGTAGACTAGCAGCGCAAACAGTGGGGTGAGGGCAGTGCTGTGAGAGAGGCGCTGCTCTTACCGGACAGGGCGGCTCGGGCGGCTCGGCTGCAGGGCGGCTCGGCGACTCGGCTGCTGGGCGGCTCGGCTGCTGGGCGGCTCGGCGGCTCTGCTGCTGGGCGGCTCGGCTGCTGGGCGGCTCGGCGGCTCGGCTGCTGGGCGGCTCGGTGGCTCAGCTGCTGGACGGCTAGGCTGCTGGGCGGCTCGGCGGGGCCGCTGAGAGGGCGGCGTCCGGGGCCGCTGGGAGGAGGCGGCGGGGCCGCTGAGAGGAGGCGGCGTGGCCGGAAAGGTAGGTGGCGGGGCCGCGTCAGGGGCCGCGACAGGGGCCGCGTCAGGGGCCGCGTCAGGGGCCGCGGCATGGGCCGCGTCAGGGGCCGCGGCAGGGCCGCGTCAGGGCGCCGCGTCAGGGGCCGCGTCAGGGCGCCGCCAGGGGCCGCGGCAGGGCCGCGTCAGGGCCGCGGAAGGGGCCGCGGCAGGGGCCGCGTCAGGGGCCGCGTCAGGGCCGCGTCAGGGCCGCGGCAGAGCCGCGTCAGGGCCGCGTCAGGGGCCGCTTCAGGGCCGCGGCAGGGGCCGCAGCAGGCCGCGTCAGGGCCGCGTCAGGGGCCGCGGCAGGGCCGCGTCAGGGCCGCGGCAGGGGCCGCGTCAGGGCGCCGCGTCAGGGGCCGCGTCAGGGCGCCGCCAGGGGCCGCGGCAGGGCCGCGTCAGGGCCGCGTCAGGGCCGCGGCAGAGCCGCGTCAGGGCCGCGTCAGGGGCCGCTTCAGGGCCGCGGCAGGGGCCGCGGCAGGCCGCGTCAGGGCCGCGTCAGGGGCCGCGGCAGGGCCGCGTCAGGGCGCCACCAGGGGGCGCGTCAGGGGCCGCGATAGGGCGCCGGCAGGGGCCTCATCAGGGCGCCGCCAGGGGCCGCATAGGGGGCGCGTGGGAGGCGGCGTAGGGGCCGCGTAGGGGCAGCGTAGGGGCCGCTAAACAAAAAAAATTAGGGCAGGGCGCAATGTGCGCGGGCAGCTAAAAAAAAAAAAAAATCTTATGGTGGGCCCTTAGGAAGGAACGGTCCCATGTAGGAACCCGCTCTATACCATGTGAATCAAGAAAACAGGAATGAAATGACTAAGTGAAAGTTGGGTACAAAAGGCAAACCCTAGGCAACTGTACCCCATATGTGCTACCCCACTATAGCCTACAGTAGCTATGTCATATAACTCTGACAAGTGACTTAGGAATATAAGTCTGACATATATATATATATATATATATATATACTTGCATGCGTGCTCTTGCTAGGTTGTCATCACTGTATTGCTTGTGCTCTTATCACTCTGCATGTGAACTGGCCTTGTTGCCGCTTGCTTGCGCTCAGACTGCATGGTGATCTTGAGATCCACCTTGAGCTTTGCTTTGCTTTGTTTTCTTGCTTGACTGGTCTTGTGACCGTCCGTTGTGTTTGCTATCCCCCACTTTGCCTATGGGGGTATGTCAAATTGAATTTGTTATCTCTAGGCTGTAGTGGGGCATACTATAAGGAGTACAACACTTTAGGGTTTCATCCTAGTACTTGTACTCATGCTTGCTCCTTAGTCCACCATTCCTACGCTCTATTTCTGACATGCGGTAGTAAACCAAGCTGAAGAAATCTCGAATGCACCATGACGGGTGTCTAAACGCTATACTGGGAAAAAAGAAGTAGTGTACAAAATGTTCAATGTTGGATGATTCTTGGGGTCGGGTTAGCTGGGTGGGGAGTATAATGGTACTCCTGGGGTTCCAATGACATGTGCGTGCGAATTAATGTCTCGATAATCTTGAGTAATATATGGCCTTTTATTGAAGCACGGCACTTACGAGCAGGACAGGAAGCATGGGGGGGGGAGGGAAGTGTCCGTTCAGAACTATGTGGCCCGCTATGATCCAACGAATCGTGACAGTTTTCATTCAGACATAGTGGTTCGGGTTGTTGGGCTGAGAAAAGGCCCTTAGGATCTTTTGCAAGGCTAAACTCAGAGTAGGAATGTTGTAGTTGCGGAAGCGTTTTAATGAAAAGTATTGAACCACCTTGCGCTGGTATGTGAGGGCAAAGTAGATTAATCAAGACAAGAAGGTTCCAGGTTTTTATAAGAGTACAAGGAATATGAAAAGATGCAGCCAATAACTGTTTTACTGTTGCTGTTGCGGTTCGATACAGTGACGACTCGGGCAACTGCTCTGTATCGAGTCAGTTGTTTGTCCTTGCTGTCACGCTGTATTTGTCAAGTCAAAGGTCGCTGACCTTTGACCTTCGCGTAACCTCCAGCGGTTACTTCACTTGTCAACCTCTGATAGTTGACTCGCCGATGCTTCGTTTGTGCTTTGCTTCGTTTACGACTTAGTGTTTCGACACAGCAGAAGCGCTTTAAATCACTTGTTTCCAGCACTCCCCTTCGCTTCTGGAGTGTCGCTGCTGGTGACGTGGCTTTGTTCAGTCAGCAGCATGCAGTACTCGAACTTCTGCTTTCCGAGTTTCTTGGTCAAGTAATCAGCTGCCATCTCGGACGTGGGGCAGTAGGACAGCTCGAGTCTCCCCTTCTCGATCTCGTCCTTCACGAAGAAATATCGCAGGGCGATGTGCTTCGTTCTGTTCGCGAATCCGTTCTTGTTGGCTATGCGGATTGCAGATTGGTTGTCGCAGAACAGGGAGAAGCTAGGTAACTGGGCCGGCTTCGCTTCTTCCAGTAGTTCGCGAAGGTACAGTCCTTCCTTGGTGGCTGAGAAGAGTGCGATGTATTCTGCTTCAGCTGAGGAGAGAGCAATCAGTTCCTGCTTGCTCGACTGCCACGAGATAGGCCCGATAGGCTCGAGTCGGTAGATGTAGCCGGTGCGCGAGCGCCTGTTATCAGAGTCGCTGGCGTGATCAGCGTCGACGTAGCCGATTAGCTTGGGTGATGTGGTTCCGGTCTTGTGATAGGTTAGTCCGATTGTCGGGGTGCTGACGAGGTAGTGCAGTGCGCGATCGAGCTCCGCCATGTGCTCTGCTTCAGGTTTCTTGAGGTAGGTGGCGAGTTGGCTTGCGGAGTACGAGAGGTCCGGCCGGCAGGTGACGGCTGCGAAGAGCAGACATCCTAGCTTTCGTTGGTAGTCGCGTATGCCGGCGGGCTTGAGCAGAGCGGAGGCTTCCTTGTGGCTTCCGGCGGTGTAGCGATATGGTGTGGAGATAGCAGTTGGGGTAAGTCCGAAGCGCTTAGCGATGGTGTCGGCGTATTTCGCGGCGCTGAGGTAGATCGCGTCTTCTTCTTCTTGGATGTTGAGGTCGAGGTATTGTGTTACGGTATACGAAACCGTGAGCGTGAGGTCCTGCTGCAGCTCCCCTTCGAACCAGGTTGTGATTCCGTCGGTCGAACCGATGTAAAGCAGATCGTCTATGTAGACGATGAGTAGAATGTAGTCAGTGCCCTTTGTGAGTCGGTAGAGGCCCTGGTCGTGCGGTAGCTGGCGGAATCCGATGCGGATGAGTCGGGCGTGTAGGTACTGCTGCCACAGTCTCGGAGCTTGTTTAATGTCGTACAGGGACTTCAGCAGTTGGCAGACTTGGTTAGGATCTCCGTTGGAGCCATGTGGTAGCTCGACGAAGATCTCAGCGTCAACAGGTGCGTAGAGGAAAACGTTGGCGACGTCGATTTGGCGTAGCTTCTTCTTCTTCATGGCGGCTATGTGAGGAGAATCCGTAGAGAAGTGTGTCGGCTAACCGGCGCGAATGTCTCGGTGAAGTCGCGTCCGTGCTCTTGGTCGAAGCCGCGTACCACCCAGCGCGCCTTGAACTTGTCGATGGTGCCATCTGCTTTGGTTTTCACACGGAACACCCATTTTCCGGTGAGTACCGTTTTGTTGCGAGCCACGCCAATGGGAACGATTTTCTAGGTGTTGCATTCTTCCAGCGCCTTCAACTCCTTGTCCATGGCTTCGCGCCATTTTTCCCTATGCTCCCCCCCCAGAGCCTGCTGAACCGTGGCAGGCTCCTTAGGTGGCGCTGAACCGTGGACTGCGGTGACGAGGCCAAGAATCTGCAGTCCGCTCTGTGTGTAGCGGGGGAGAGTTGTGTCCGCGGGATAAGCTGCTTCGTCTCCTGCTTCTGGATCAGGTAAGAAGTTGGGTCCTATGCGTTCTGCTTCGTTGGTGTTGACTCGGGCGGGTGTAACGTAACCAGTGTCGACGAAGTCGTAGAAGACTTCGGCGTTGATGCTCTCGCGAGGGTTGTCGTCGTCCATTGGGATGTCCACCGAACAGTAGGGAAGAGGTCCGGCTTCTTCCGAAGCTCCGTTCATGGTCTGCTCGTCCAGGTCAGCTTCATCTTCTGCCGAAGCGAAGGCTCGGTACCCACAAAATCCGCCTGTGACATCCCGTGAGGTTTCCAGGTTGTACAGGTATGTTGGAATAGTGAGACGTTCGTAGAAAATGACATCACGTGCTGCCACTGTTTCCTTTGTATTGATGTCGAAAATCTTCCATGCATTGTAATGTTTTTCGATGCCCAGGTGTAGTCCCCATTGTGCGCGTTGGGAGAATCGATCGGCGCGTGCAGCTGGGGGTCGGTACTGTACCATACAGCCGAACACTCGTAACATTTTTGTGTTGCCCAGTTTCCCTGTCCACAGCAGATGCGGTGATGTGTTGTTCGGGAGCGATGATGACGAGAGCAAGTTGTGCAGTAGGACAGCATGGTCCATCGCCTCAGGCCACTGGTGGTTGGGTAGCCGCATGCCACGTAACAATTTGCGCATGGTGTTCTGGAGGGTCATGTTCATCCTTTCTGCTACACCTTGTTGTTGATGAGCGTAGGGAAGAGAGAGGAGTCTCTTGATGCCTCTCTCCGCCAGGTACTGTGCGAACCTGAGTGATGTGTATTCTCCTCCTCCGTCTAACTGGAAGCTTTTCAGTTTCACCCCTGACTCTCGTTCTGCTACTGGAAGCCAGGCGACGAAGGCTTCGAAGGCCATGTCGCGACTCGGAAGGTTAAGATGCCAGACGTATCGTGTGGCGGCGTCGATGGAGGTGATGACGTAGTTGTACGCTCCTTGACCGGGCTCGCGATTGTACAGTATGTAGCGTAGGCTTTCTCCAGAGGTGCGTATGCCGGTGCACTTGGGTTGTGGTGAGGGACGAAGGGCTGATGCGGTAAGTCGGCTTCGAGGCAGGTGAAGCATGTTCCTCGCATTCGTTGAAGTTCTCTTCCGTCGGGTAGGAGTAGAGAGTCTTTGTCGAGTACGCCTGCTCTTATCGTGTAATTTAACGTCGTGTTGCTCGGGTGTCCCATTCGTGCGTGCCAGATGTCTTCACCAGCGCGATGTCCGGGTGAGCGTCGGTATAAGTCGGAGTTTGAGTAGAAGCCTGCGGTGAAGTTTGCGCTTCGATGGACTTCTCGTGGAGTTGGATTCAGCTGCTGCGCGGGAGTCGGTGGTGTGTTGCCGACGAAGACCGGTGCCATTGAAGGGCCAGCGATTGGTGCCGATGTTGTCTCTGTTGCTGCCGATGTTGTCTCTGCTGCTGCCGATGTTGTCTCTGTTATAGTCACAATAGCCTTGAATGTGCCTAAAACGAAAGATAGAGTGCACAGACGGATTTCTGCACAGTGGCTTCAAACGTTGATAGCGTTCTGCTCACAGCTGCAAATGACTTGATTCAAATTGGATCTGGAGCGTCTTGACGTCGCCTACAATAAGCAATTTAGATTGCACGATTTCATAAAGAATTGACGACACAGCGTCGGTTTGAACGAACGGTACTATGGCAGCCACTATAGTCTTAGAACACAAGATAGGAAGAGTTACGAGTTGGGAATGACTCCCAGCTCCTACAAACCCCAAGAGCCGAGGTACAGTGATGTGGAACAGTGCCACACTGTCTCCAACCACGAAGGGTCTCGAAACTACCCTCCACAAGGGCCTACACCAAGAGAAATGTTACACTACACAAAGTAATGCAACTATTCTCACTATCTTAAAGTTTACCCTTTTGGAGAGCTTCGAAATAACTTGAATCTTGAAACCAAGGCTCTGGTTCTTCAAGGTAAATTCTTCCTTGAGTTCTTGGAAGTCTGCTGCGCACACCTGCGACACGCCGAACGTTCCACACACGACAAAATAGAAAACCGCACACGACACGCAAACGACGACGTGACACGCGACTAGCGATAACTCGCTATTGACTCGACGCACACATTCAAAATCATGCTTCATCATACACACACTATTGTAAACATGAAATATATATTATTTCATGCCCTCATACCATTCCATGCACACACGCATGCACGCACACGGACAACAAGCCGAATGCAAACCGTAGGGTTGCACCAACAAACTCCCCCTCGGATTGTTGGCCTTAGGATCTTGCTCTCTCAGTTCAGAGCCATCCCAGCCAGCTTGCAACACTTCCAATGCTGCTGCTCCACCAGCCTCTTGGTCATCATGTCAGCTGGCTGCCTTGTCGTCTTCACATAGTGCAACTCAACTTCACCCGCGGCCACCATGCTCCTCGTCCAATGCCACTTCACCCTCATGTGCTTGGTGAGGCCATGCAACACAGGGTTCTTAGCAAGAGCAATGGCACCCTGGCTGTCACAGTAGAGTGGGGTAGGTCCTTGCTGCTCCTCCCCCAATTCAGCCAACAAACGCCGCTGCCAGACAATCTCTCGTACGGCACGGAAGAGTGCCATATACTCGGACTCCACCGAGCTCAATGCTTGATCCACCTGCTTCTTGCTCTCCCAAGCAATTGGGCCTCCACCAACATAGCAAATGAACCCTCCAACACTTGTCATGTCCTCTGGTTCTGATGCAAAAGAAGCATCCGAGAATGCGGTGAGGAACAAACGCCCGGGTTCAACACCATCCGCGCCCTTTTGGCGCCTTTGCGCCGCCGCCGAATATTGCAGCCCAACGGTCGGTGTTTGGCCAAGATACTTGGCCACCCTCATTCCAGCTGCTACCTGCTCCTCATTAGGGCATTGCACAACCCTAGCCAGCTGCCCGGTAGCAAACGCGACGTCCGGTCGGGTGTTTACCGCCGCATACATGAGGCTGCCCACCAACGAGTGAAATCGGCGCCTCTCCTCTTCACCAACGCTCTCCTCCTCTGGTCCCTTCACACACTTGAACCCAGAGGGAAAGGGTGTAGCCACATGGCCTTCACTCTGCCCAAAGTTGGCAGCCAATGCCTCCAGGTACTTCCGTTGATGCACCCGCATGCACCGCTTCTCCACATCACGTTCAATGTGAAGCCCAAGGTAGAAGTTGACGTCACCAAGGGCCTTACACTTAAACTTGTCCTGAAGCTTCAGCATCACCTCCTTCACAAGGTCAGATGAGGGTGAAAAGATGAGGATGTCATCCACGTACACCACCATGAAGCTCCTCTGCTCCCCCTCGCTAAGCATGAACAATGAGTGATCGGCCGTTGAGGGAGTGAAGCCGATCTCCTCCAAAACTCCTCGCAGCTTCAAGTACCACTGCCGAGGGGCCTGCTTCAGTCCATAAAGGGCCTTCTTCAGCCTCAAAACTCTGCCACTACCATCATCAAACCCCTCTGGCTGCGCCATGAAAATCTCTTCCTCAAGGACGCCATTGAGGAATGCCGTTGTGACATCCATTTGTTTCACCACCCATCCTTTGATGGCAGCTCCCGCGAGTAGGGTTCGCAGCGTCGTCGGCTTCACCACAGGAGCAAACAACTCCTTATAGTCCACCTTCTCTTTCTGCTGGTACCCCTTCGCCACAAGCCTAGACTTGTAGCGCTCGATCTTGCCGTCGGCGTCGGACTTGATCTTGAAGAGCCACTTGGACGTAATCGCCTTACGCCCCTCCGGTAGCTCCACCAATTCCCATGTGCCGTTCTCCTCAATGCTCTTCAGCTCACTCTCCATTGCCTTCTTCCACTCCTCAGCATCACTACTCTCCAAGGCCTCCTTGAGAGTTGCTGGTTCCCCCGGCATCTCCACCGGAGAGAAGAACGCGAAGGCACACTCCTCGTAGTCACTCTCCTCGTCTTCTCCAACTATAAGTGCCGCTCCGGCCAAGGCTGACTTGGCTGGCTTTCCCAGTGCCTCATAGGTCAGCCTATTTGGGGCTTGGATTCTCCTTTTGCCCCTTCCTTCTTCCTCAGCTGCAGGGACATGAAGGCCTTGGCGTTGCTGCGGGGTGACTCGGATCCGTGGAGCACTCGTAGTGCGAGAAGGAAGTGTCGGTGCACGCTCGCTCACTTGCTGAACCTCCTCCTCTTCTTCCTCTGCATCCTTGGCCTCCTCTCCCCCATTCACAAGGGAAGATTGCCTTGTGGTGGTGCTGCCGCTGCTCAGCTCCAAGGGCAGCTCCACATGCTCCAAACCGGAACTCTTCACGTCCCCCAACCGCACGCCTATCTTCGCCTCATTCTCCGCCTTCCAATCCTTGTACATCAGATTCTCCATGAATTTGCAGTCCCTGCTCACCAAGAATTTCTTGGTGAATGGGTCCCAAAGAAGCCACCCCTTGCTGTTTTGAGCCATGCCCAAGTGCACAGCCCATATCGCCTTGGCACCGAGCTTGTTGTGCCGAAGATGCTTAGGCACGAGCGCCATGCACATGCACCCGAACACCCGAAGCATATCCACCTTTGGCTTCCTTCCAATCCACTCCACATAGGGCACCCATTTGTCTGCTCCCACATGAGTCAAAGCTCTGTTCTTGGCCACACATGCACTCCGCACCGCATCAGGCCAGAAATATTCGGGTAGCCCGGCTTCAATGAGCAACCCGCGCGCCGTCTCCGTGATTGTCCGGTTCGCTCGCTCGGCGATGCCGTTCATTGCAGGGGAGTATGGCATGGTAAGGGAGTGCCTTATGCCATTCTTCTTCAGCCACAATCCAAACTCCTTGCTCAAGAACTCTCCCCCTCGATCGGTGCGGATTGCCTTCACTAGCCGGTCTTGTTGCCGCTCCACCATCGGCAACCAATCGGTCTTCACCGTTTCAGCCACGTCACTCTTCTTGGACAGCACGTACACCCAAGTCATGCGAGTGTAGACGTCCACAATGGTGAGAAAGTACTCAGCTCCAGCAGCTTCAAGCTTCAGGGGGCCCACCACGTCCATCACCACCTCATCAAGTGGTGCCTTAGCCGTTGCCTCCGAACTTGAGCCGTCACCGGTGAAGCATGTGACATCGGCTTTGGGGCAGCGAGCAGAGGTGAAAGGCATGGGCAAGGCCATGTTCAAGGGTGCTGATGGGAAGATGGTGGGCCTCAAGAACGTGCTTTGGGTGCCCAACCTTGCTGCCAACCTGATTTCCGTGCGGCGGTTGCAAAAGGCCGGCATGGACACGAGCTCGAAGGGAGCTAAGACCTACACCGCCGATGTTGTCTCTGTTGCTGCCGATGTTGTCTCTGTTGCTGCCGATGTTGTCTCTGCTGCTGCCGATGTTGTCTCTGCTGCTGCCGATGTTGTCTCTGCTGCTGCTGATTGAATTGTTGCTAATGCTCTCGTTCTTTCTGTTTCAGGTATGGTGTGTGAACACCAGAACCCGCCCGGACTGAAGTCGGGATCAAGATCCGGGGGATGTGTCCAGGAAGTGAAGGTCACAATTCCGTCGCTGTCGGCGGTGCCAAGATCTGGAACGAAGTCGAGGACGAAGACGTTGTTCATCAACACTGCCTTTCCGATATAGAGTCCGCCTTTCCCGTGATACAACTTGAACTCCTGGGTGGTGCTGTCTGCTTCGAGATGAATGCCTTTCGCCATCAGCTGACTGACACTCAGTAAGTTGTAGCCGAGTCCCCTCCGCGATTAAGACCTTTGACATCTATAGTATCACGTTTGTTTCTCTTGACTGAAGTTGAACAACTCCTTGCCGTCGTGTGCGCAGGTTTTGATTGTTGGCAACGGTGATGACGACTTCGCGCTGGAGTTGATGTTCGCGTTGAACGAAGCGACCCGAGGAGCACATATGCTGTCCGCAGCAACTGTCCAAGAACCAAGTATCTTTCCCGCATGGCTCGCTCTGGGCGATGGCTGCGTATGTCGGGTTCGGCTCCAGTGTCTCGCGGCGAGGAGTGCCTTCGTCAAGTTGTTCTTCTGGTGAGTAATGCGGTGGTGACTCAGTGATGCAGGAGTCTGACAGTCTTGCCATGCAGCTCACGATGTTTCTTGCTCCTTGCGCAGGTTGCGTTGTTGTCGAGGCTTGAGTTTGAGGAGTGGGTTGCATTTGTGTTGAGGCAACTTGGCTGCTTGAAGGTCGGAGTTGTCGCTGTGGTGTCGTTGACTGTCGCAGACTTGGACAGTGTGTACGGGGGTGTCCAGACGTCTTGCAGAGATGACAGAATGGTGGTACGTGCTGCTGCTGCTGTTGTTTATTCTGTCGGTTGGAGTTGTTGAAGCGCCGTTGGGTGTGGAATGCGAATTCTGGTATTGATGCCTTTTTCTTGTGTCGTTCCTCGTGCAGGTCCATGTCTTGTTGTTCGGCGTGGATTTCGGCGCAGAGTGCCGCTTCGGAGATCTTCCCGTGAGCTCGGAGTATAGCGCGGGTGGAGCGCCAGTGAGGACCAGGACCGGAGATGACGACTGTGACGAAGGCTTCTTCGGAGATCGATCCTCCGCATCGAAGGAGTTTGTCGCGCAGTTCGCGACAACGGCTGATATATGCCATTCCCTTTTCGCCAGGTTTCATTTCCACTGTTGTCAGCCGTGCCATTAGCCGACTCTGATTGACACTGTCTGTTGCTTGATACAGGTTCTTCAAATGGTTGTACGCGAGCTCGGCGGAGTTGCCGTATCCCCGATAAGACCGAATGTTCTGCTGCTGATTTGGAGTTATGTTCCTCAGCATGATCGTGTAAGCCATCATTGATTGATACGTGTACTGCTGCTTGTCGTATTGCGTTCCGTGTGCTGGGTATGGCAGGGACCCGTCGAAGAATCCAAGTATCTGCGCGTCTTCCATCATCAGCTCGAATTCAAATGATCAGGTATAGAAATCCTTTCCGTCGAAAGGTGTTGATGTCTGAAGTTTTAAGACGTGCGCGAACTGCGACTGAACCTGGAGTGCGTCCAATGTCCTTTCTTGTTCAGGTGAAGGCTGTTGACGCGGCACGAAGCTGATGGAGCCACGCTGGGGCTCGTACGGAGCAAAGGTGGGTTGCTGCTGGTTTCCGCGCGCATAGGATGAACAATCAAGGCTCATGGGCGTGACGTCGTTGTTGTTGTTGTTGCTGATGTTTGACTGCGCAGGTGCCGTTTGCTGATGCTGCTCGTAGAAGGACATGAAGGAGAAGAACTTCTCCATCATGGTTGGGTCGAAGCCCGCGACTTGATTTGCGGGAGTTTCAGTAGACCCAGCTGCTGGTCTTGTTGCCGTGCCTTCCTCTGTCTGTAGGCCAGAGGCTGGAGGTGGAGTAGGAGTAGTGCCGGGAGAGCCGTTAGAGGAGCTTCTCTCCTTCTGCGTTGCCATGCCTTCTGATGTTGTAGGTGTCTTGGAAGTAGTTGAGTTTGCCCTGATAGCTCTCATACCATGTTGGGCTGAGAAAAGGCCCTCAGGATCTTTTGCAAGGCTAAACTCAGAGTAGGAATGTTGTAGTTGTGGAAGCGTTTTAATGAAATGTATTGAACCACCTTGCGCTGGTATATGAGGGCAAAGTAGATTAATTAAGACAAGAAGGTACAAGGTTTTCATAAGATTACAAGGAATATGAAAAGATGCAGCCAATAACTGTTTTGCTGTTGCTGTTGCGGTTCGATACAGTGACGACTCGGGCAACTGCTCTATATCGAGTCAGTTGTTTGTCCTTGCTGTCGCGCTGTATTTGTCAAGTCAAAGGTCGCTGACCTTTGACCTTCGCGTAACCTCCAGCGGTTACTTCACTTGTCAACCTCTGATAGTTGACTCGCCGATGCTTCGTTTGTGCTTTGCTTCGTTTACGACTTAGTGTTTCGACACAGCAGAAGCGCTTTAAATCCCTTGTTTCCAGCACGGGTGGTCACCTACTTTGACAAGAATGCTGAAATATGCTGGTTGGGCAGATGAATTAGGCAAGCGCAATTCTGAGCGGGCTTTGGGTTTGTACAAAGTCATGGTTCAGCAGAACTAAGGGCGTCCTTCCATTCCTAGCCATTCAGGTGGATAGAGATCACATGTGCCTCAACAAGAGAAACAAAACTAATAATATTTGAAACTAGTATATTTTAAACATTCTAGCAAATCTCAGAGACTGCATATTTATTTAGCAAGCTCGTATGAACCACCTGTGCTTGGTTGGTCCATGATTATTTCCAAAAAACCATGTACTCCCAACCATGCTGCTAACTCACTTCCTGACAGGCTTGACGGCAATCGCCGACCGAACAGAGTGACCCTTTTCGTCCACCCAAGTGAGGCTCCCATACTGAAAGTTTTCCGAGGTTTTAGTAACCTTGAAGGTTACCACAAAGCTGACCTTCTGGCCCGGCGAGATGGCGAAGCTGCTGGGCTTCACAGTAACATCCACCCCGTTAGGCTTCTGAATCTTGGCAGTGTAAGTAGAGGGAGAGTCAGCGACACAGGTGACAGTGCGTGTGACTGTGATCGAACCCTTGAGGCTGGCAAGTGCGATGGTGGGGCGGTTGAGCTCTCTGGGAGGCACAGAGGTGAGCTTCTCATTCGGGTACTCAGACCGGGTCCTCTGCATGTCCAACCCAGCCAGGAAATTCAGATACGCACTCTTCCGAGCGTCGTATGTGAGCCCGGGGTCGAGAACCTTGGGTGGGAACACATGCCCGTTGCCCATATCCCACGGCGTGGCGGCTTGCCCTGAGGCGGCACTAGAGATGGCAGCGCCGTTGACATCCTTGGTTGTAGCTGTGGTCATGATGGCAGACATGACCTGCGCGGGGCTCCAAGAAGGGTACTTCTGCATCACCAGCGCAGCAATCCCCGCCAGGTGAGGCGTCGCCATGGACGTCCCAGACATCCCTGCCGACCCGCCC
The DNA here is from genome assembly GCA_947471745.1 of Closterium sp. Naga37s-1. Lineage (NCBI taxonomy): Eukaryota > Viridiplantae > Streptophyta > Zygnematophyceae > Desmidiales > Closteriaceae > Closterium > Closterium sp. Naga37s-1. Next base: position 242,051 of record CANJKZ010000918.1, on the reverse strand, counting down.
TTGTCGCCCACGCGGCTGCCCGGGGCAGCAGCGTAGAGGTCCACTCCCGGGCCGACGATGTCGGGCTTTAAGATTGAGTCGGTGGCCAGGCCGTTGCCGGTGCCCACGTCTGGGAAAATGAGGGGACCCGTGGAGGAGAATTCCGCCACGTTGGGCGCGGAATCGCCCGCTGAGGGCGTGGCGGAGGATGACGTCAGATTGGTGGATGCTGCTGACCTGGATGCGCCTGCTGAGCTGGCGAGAGTGAGGCCGCCCCGGGCGATGGTGCTGAGGGAGGGTTGCAATGGGGTATGGGGCAGGGAGATGCGGGGTCGTTGGAGTTATACAAGGGGGAAGGTTGGTAGGAGTTAGGGAGATGGGGGGGTTGAGGGAGGAAAGTAACGCAAATGTTCCAGACGTGAGTGCTTCCCAGACTTGCATCGTATCGAGTCGAATGTGTGATGATGGAGGTACAGGGAGGTGGTAGCCTCACCTGGCGCCGACTGTGAGGTAGAAGGGCGCATAGTTGTCGAGCGTGCGGGAACTCCCAGGGGGGCCATCGTTGCCCGCCGCAAAGGTCACCACCACCCCCGCCTGGACATTGGGAAGATGGAGATGAAGGAGAGCAGAGGAGAGAAAAGCCGAGCATTGTGATGGGCAGCAGGAGCATTGTGATGGGCAGCAGGAGCATTGTGATGGGCAGCAGGAGCATGCTGGGTTTGCAATCAGGAGAGAGGGCAGCACAGCAATGCGAGGTAGATGTGGGAGAGGTACGAGTCGAGAGGAGAGGGGAGAGAGCGAGGAGCGGAGCAGGCAGGAAGAACGGAAGGGGATTCTCAATGGTGAGAGGGGAATTCTCACCGAGAGAGCAAGTGGTAAGGAGAGAGGGGCGCACCAGGTTGGCGTTGAGGAAGGCGATGTGGTCAAAGTAGGTGGGATGTGAAAAGAGGTCGGGAGAGCCAAGGAGAGAAAACAGGGGATCAGGGAGGGGAGAAGGACTTACCAGGTTGGCGTTGAGGAAGGCGATGTGGTCAAAGTAGGTGGGATGTGAAAAGAGGTCGGGAGAGCCAAGAAGAGAAAACAGGGGATCAGGGAGGGGAGAAGGACTTACCAGGTTGGCGTTGAGGAAGGCGATGTCGTCAAAGTAGGTGTCGGTGGGGTTCACGGCGCCCAGGGAGAGCGAGATCACATCCACGCCGTCCGCCACGCCCTGATTGACGGCTGCGATGATGTCCGCCTCCTCCGCCCACATCCCATTGCTGGACGACCAGAAGACCTTGTACATTACGAGGCGCGCTGCTGGCGCCATGCCGCTCGCCTTGCCGCCCGCCATGGGCACTCCCTTGTTTCCCGCTGCCGCTCTGCGTGTGGTGGGAGGTGGGGGATGCGTGGAAGGCGGGATGGCGGGAGGGGGACCGCATACGAGGGGACGCATGGAGGGGGGTGCATCGGAGATACGAATTGGGGGCATATTGGGGAAAGGATTGCGAAGAGCTAGGACTGGGAGCATGGACAGACATCTGTATCGCACCATACGGACACTGAATGTCAGCAACCAGACTCACCCCGCACACCACGTGCCGTGGCCGTTGGCGTCGCGCGGAGACAGCCAATCCCCGGTGAGGTCCAGCCCGTTGGCGCTTTTATACGCTTTATAAAACGCGCGCCCTCCGATGAGCTTATTGTTACACTTAAAATCCTTCGTCGTGTCGCACTTTCCCGACCACCCCGCGGGCCGCGACGAGGAGAATCCCGCGTCGCTGAACGACGGGTGTTCAGGCCAGATGCCCGTGTCGACGATTGCGACCACCATGCCGTCGCCCGCCTTCGCCTGCCCGCCATTCGCGGGCCAGAGCGACCCGGCGCTGTTCATTCCGAGGAAGGTGGGTGACTCGGTGGTGAAGAGGCGCTTGCGCGCGCTCGGGCGCACGGACGCCACGGCGGGGTGGCGCTTCAGCCGGCGCAGCTGCTCCGCCGTCAGTTCCGCGGAGAAGCCGTTGGACGAATACTTGTAGCTGCGCGGGGGGTGAAGAGGGAAGGGGGAACAGGGTGAGGGAAGGCCGAGAAAGTAGGGGGTTGGGAACTGGGTGCTTGTAGCTGCGCGGGGGGTGGGGAGCGGCGGAAGGGAAGATATTTGAGTTGAACTCAGAAATGCTCCTCCGTGGGCCCAGACAACAGGAAATAAGCCTGAGAGCTGATATTGTGAGTTGGGTTGAAAGCTCCCATGCACATCTGCGGCTAGAAATCAGGAAGCAAACCTGACAGTTGAATCTCATTCCCGCTTCTCCCACTGCAGATTTCAGTTCATGTGGCCGCCAGAAGTCAGTACCAGGATGAACCCCGAATCTCACTCGCGAACGCGTTCATTTCTGACACGGTTCGTTTTTCTGAGTTTCTGACGGATTAGTGGTAGGCAGTGCCAGGTGATTTTGAGTCGACTCTGAAGTCACCTAAATTTTGACAGGATTTAGTGATAGGAAGTGCGTGTCTCACCTGTACGCCATCTTGTCCGACGCCACGCCCACTTCCGACGCGATCTCCGCCTGCTGCGACTCGAGCATCTGCGCGTACGCCTTGACCTGCGGGTTGTTCTTGCTGAGTCGCGCGCGACGCGGCACCCTGCCGCCCGTCGCCGTGACCTCTTCGTCCACCGCCTCCGCCGTCGCCATCAGCCCTGCCGGGCGGGCAGCGCTGTCGTTATTCTCGTCGTCATTGTCGTCTGCCCAGCCGGAGAAGCTGGAGACGGCTCCGCGATACGCGGCGAGGGGGAGCGCGGAGCGGAGGCGCACGATATAGAGACCGCTTCCGCCGTCGCCGCCGCCACCACTGCTGCCGCTACCGCTGTCACCACTGCCGCTCGGCACATTTCTAGGGTGGACATCTGAAGGTGGGGGAAAAGGAGCACCGAGCGAACGCGGTCAGAAGTCGTATGATACTCTCCCATGTTTCATGTGCACATTGCGGTTCAGTACGGTTACCTGCGTCAAGCGGATGCGTCCCGTACTTACGTCGGACAGCGAGGCATTGACACGTGGCAGCGAGGAGCAACAAGGCGAGGAGGAGGCGATGGGTGGTACTCATCGTGCCGTTGATTGTGATTCGCGAAGATCGAATTAGCCGATTGCAAGCTAGGCCAGGACAATGGTGCAAGGCGCAAACTTGAGTAGTACGATATTCGTTAATGTCGCGACTTATCGGCGATTCTAGCGTGAGATGTGGCGCGTCGATATGTAAGCACGCTGGTGCTAGTAAAGTACGTTGAGATGTGAAATGACGAGCGGGTTATTATACCTGGCTTGCGGATGGGGCGCCCCGTGCCGTCTCTCTGCACATCCGCCTCGAAAGACGTCGTGGGTAGGTGCAGGAAGGGGGAGGTATAAAGACTGCTGTAGCTAAGACGTCATGGCGCGTGGGCGCCAGGTTGGTACTGTTGAAGGTGCTTCGAGGGAAAAGGTGGGTGAATTGGGAGGGGGTGTTGGCTGGATCAAGTCGATGGCGAGCAGAATTCGTTCCAACAATTCCACTCCAATAATTGCGATGTCGTCGAGGCGCATGTCGCATGGACAATCTGGAGAGCGCGCCTCGTAACCACAACAACGTCGCCCCTCCAACTTACGTACAAGGCATTTTGTTACGACGTATAAGAAAATATTGCGAATAAACAAATAACGTACCTATGAACGAATATGTTAGATCTGTGAAGGTCTCCACTTGCAACCAGTTTGTTTATTCAACCCAACACTCGAAACGAAACCCCAAAACGTGTCACATGGTAACAAAGCCTTTCAAGTGTTACACAGTTGATTGGCGTTTCCATACATGAGACCCAGGCCTTAACACACCCAATTCAAGCATCAATAATGAACACACGGCCAAGAGTGTCTCCCGCAACTATCCCCTTGCCATCGCATGTCCACCGTAGCTTAATAAATACACTGCCATCTTCCGATGAGTGCTTCTCATTCTCATTTTCGCTACCCTTTTCAGTGTCGTAACACGACACTGCAGTCGTCATTACCACTGGACCTGACCCACCTGCTGTCGAATTCACTGTATTTACTGTAGAATTTACTGTAGAAGACACTGTAGCGACTGGACAGCGGGTGCTGCGCGCCAGGTCCCAGAGCTGGATCTTCCCGGAGCCAACAGAGAGGGCGAAAATGGAGAGGCTTGAGGGGCACCAGCGCACATCGTGACACGTGTCGTTGAATGATTGGAGGGTGAGTAATGGCCTGCTTAGCAGGGAGGTGGTGAGAGGGCAAGGGGGATCGGGAAATGCAAAGAGGAGTGTCAGCAGACATTGTAGCGACTGGGAAACAGGTGCTCTAACAGAGCGCCCTTGATCCTTGCAGAGTGTCACAGCAAGGCAACGCGGCTTGAGGGGCACTACCAGAGCACATTCATGAGGCACAAAGCACAGGGCACAAGGCACAAGGAACAAGGCACAAGGCATAAGATTTTTGGAACCAGGGGAATTGACAGCCATATCCCAAAGAGATCCCACAGCAGCAGCACCACTGCAGTATCCCACAGGGGGTATTGCGCAGACCGATCGATCTGGCTAACCTGTGTGGGATGGCTGAGGACCACAGCTTGACGGTCATATCCCAGGAGGTGGAGAACATGAGATCGCCATGGCATGGCATGGCATGGCATGGCAGCAGCACCATTGCGGCATGGCATGGCAGCAGCACCATTGCGGCATGGCATGGCATCCCTTTGAGAGAAATCAAGACACATTTATCACCGTCTGGCTTACCTATGTGGGACAGCTGAGGACCACAGCTTGACGGTCATATCCCAGGAGCTGGAGAGAATCAAATCACCATGCCATGGCATGGCAGCAGCACCGTTGTGGCATGGCGTGGTGGATTCATGATGGTGAGTCCGTGCACCCATGGGATGGCATGTTGAATTAATGGCATGCCACTCCTCCATGGCATCTCCTCTTCTATATAACGAGTCACCAGAACCACTGCTTCTGCTGCTCCTGCTGCTGCTTGTGCTGCTGCGCGTGCCGCCACTGCCGCTGCTGTGGCTGCTGCAGCTGCTGCTGTGGCACACGGTGGCACGACTGCTGCGGCATTCAGTGCTGCCGAGGGATGTGAGCCAGAGAGGGGGGTCGGAGGAGAGCAGGGCGGCGCACGGGTGGCAGTGCAGGCCGGATATGAAGGCGCTGTGGTGGGGAGCTGAGGGGGGGAGGGAGGGGGTTTCATGGGGGGCACGCATGGGGTTAATCAATGATAGCATGGTGGAGGGCGGCTCACGGGTGGCAGTGCAGGCCGGATATGAAGGCACTGTGATGGAGGGCCGTGGGATTGGAAGGAAGGGGTAGGGAGGGAAAGGGTAGGGAGGGAGGTGTGTGCATGGGGTTAATGGGTGAAGGCAAGGTTGGAGGAGAGCAGGGTGGTGCATGGGTAGCAATGCAGGCCGGATATTAATGCGGCGCTGTGATGGGGGGCTTTGGGATGGGAAGGAGGGGTGTAGGGAGGGCAAGAGGGGTGCGCATGGGGTGAACGGTCGAATGCAAGGTGGGAGGAGGCGAGGAGGGCGGTGCATGGGAGGTGGGGAGGGCGGTGCATGGGAGGAGGGGAGGGCCGTGCATGGGAGGAGGGGAGGGCCGTGCATGGGAGGAGGGGAGGGCCGTGCATGGGAGGAGGGGAGGGCCGTGCATGGGAGGAGGGGAGGGCGGTGCATGGGAGGAGGGGAGGGCGGTGCATGGGAGGAGGGGAGGGCCGTGCATGGGAGGAGGGGAGGGCCGTGCATGGGAGGAGGGGAGGGCCGTGCATGGGAGGAGGGGAGGGCCGTGCATGGGGGGCAGCGGAGGAAAAATATGAAGAACGCTGTGACGTCATGGGGAAGGGCTGAATGGTTAAGGAAAAGTTCCAAGGGCAAGCACTTTATTCCTCCAAGGGTATTTGCACTTGGGGGAGCATGCGAGCTTCAATGCAAGCTGGAGACGAGGGTGCTGTGATGAGACAAGGATGAGGGAGACAGGGATGAGGGAGACAAGGATGAGGGAGACAGGGATGAGGGAGACAAGGATGAGGGAGACAGGGATGAGGGAGACAAGGATGAGGGAGACAGGGATGAGGGAGACAAGGATGAGGGAGACAGGGATGAGGGAGACAAGGATGAGGGAGACAGGGATGAGGGAGACAAGGATGAGGGAGACAGGGATGAGGGAGACAAGGATGAGGGAGACAGGGATGAGGGAGACAGGGATGAGGGAGACAGGGATGAGGGAGACAGGGATGAGGGAGACAAGGATGAGGGAGACAAGGGGAGGATGAGAGAAGGCAGAGAAACACGAAAATGAGGAGGATACTGGGTTATGGCGCTGCAAGGGGGATATGATGGCAGTGCATGGGATTAGAGTAACGGACAAAGTTTTGGGTTTAAGGACTCGGTTTGGGTTTGGGATTTAGGAGATCGGGTTGCGTTAGGGTTAGGGAATCGGTTTGAGTGTTGCTGGTTACAGTGGCTGCGGAACTGGGAGCTGATACGGTTACAGTGTTACAAAGGCCTCTGCTTACCTGGCTCTGGTTCTTGCTTTGCAGGCAACCCTGATTGGCTGGGAGCCGCATACCCGTAACCGGAAGCAGATGCTGACACAGCAGATGACGTGGCAGCTGAGGTGGCAGGGGCGCCGGGCGCACAGGAGCCAAACTGGATGTCGAGTCGTGATTGGCTGGCGGATGAGGAGGAGGATGAGAATGAGGGGGTAGAAGCAGAGGCGGTGAGGGCGGAGGGAGAGAGATGTCCCTGGAACACACCACCACAGTCAGAGCCCATGTAAAACACTCCAGGTGAAATCCCAGGTGAAAATCCAGGTGCTCCACCAGGTGCTTCTTCAGGTGCATTTCCTGGTGCTCCCCGCCACACCGGTGTTGTCCCCATCTGCAGCTCCGAGGGCACCAGGGGCCACTGCGTCAGCATGCGCCAGCTGTCAGGTGAAACGCCAGGTGGTGTGAGGGGGATGACCTCCAAGGGCTGTTGGACGGGGCGTGGGTGAAGAAACGAGACGAGTAGATGGGAGGTGACGGGTAAAGAGGGGAGGAGACGGAAAAGGAGAGTAGGGGAAGAGAGTGGGGCGGAGAGGAGGGAGAGAAGGGAAAGGAGATGGAGTGAGAGAAGACTTGCAAGTACCCATCCCGCCTCGAATCACACCAGCCCACTCCCCTTGGAGTCGCGAGCGCACTCACCATGCCCATCATTCGCACTCACCATGCCCATCATTCGCACTCACCATGCCCATCATTCGCGCTCACCATGCCCATCATTCGCGCTCACCATGCCCATCATTCGCACTCACCATGCCCATCATTCGCACTCACCATGCCCATCATTCGCCTGCTCCATCTCATCAGCCTCCCCCCCGCACTGCCACTCAACACCTCCTCCCCGCCCCTCTCCCCCGCTCCTCCTGCCCCCACACCATCCCCTCCCCCTCCGCCCCCGCCTGCTTCTCCTCTTGACCCCCCTCCCCCTGCCGCCAATGACGTCACTCTCCTGCCATCCGCCGCTCTCCACGCCGCCTTTTCCGGTCCCACCTGGCACGGGTCTCCTCCCACCCGCAAATCCCAGACTGCCACGTGTCCATTCCGAGTCCCCCCCAGTAGCAGATTCGGGTCGTCGGGTACCCAAAGAATTGGACTTACTCGAGATCCTCTAAACGAGAGCAATTCTAAGGGGGATAACGGCCGCTCTCTCGTCCACACGGCCACACATCCGTTATCGTCACGATCGTCACTGTCACTATATAGGGTAACGCCACTTCGAACGCCTGAACTGACGGAAAGTCTACTCGACTGGGTGGAATCCTGGGCATTGACGACGTTCAGACGAGATCCGTCAATCGACGGAGGCGGCGGACGGGCCGACGGAATGTGAACGGAAGACGTGTTGACGGTGTCGTAACTGACGGCCACAAGGAGAGAATCTGACGGATGGGCGTCTAGCGAGACGACCGCTGGAGCTGACGGGGCGGACTTGGGCGGTTGAAGCACGGATTCAGTCGTTAGTTTTCTCGTCATTCCTGATTATTCGAACGCAGGAGACGTCAAGTCTTTGTCGATCTAGACAATTCTCAACCAGACAACGAACTGCGCGACCGGCTGCAGACGGCCAGCCAGACACGACTGTCAGGTCGAGAAGAGGAAACAGCATAAACAAAATCAAAGCAGCTTGGGATATCGCATGGCGAAGCTTCTGATCCGCGATTAATTGAACAATTCACAGAAGAGATCGCTCACGTACAGTCGCATCGCCAAGCCTTGTCAGTTTACATTACGGTACATGAGTCCTTACCGTCTAGATCGACTCGGGGAAGCCACTGATGCTGAGTGAACCAGTTAGGACGTGGACAATCGGAATCTTCGATCGCCTCTCGGGATCGATTTTGTAGATGGTTCTAGGGTTACCACGTCCATAAGTGAAATTGTAGAGGAAGCTACAGAAGGATTGGCGTCTAGACTTTGAAGGGTTCCAGTGTGGTGTGGAATCGATCGTGCTGAGATCTATGCGATGAAACGATTGTGATGCACAATGACGAGCATGTCGCACAACGTCATGTCGCCCAAATCTCGACGGCGAGACATTGGCGAATACCAGATGTTGTTGCACGAATTCACTTTTTTTGCAGTGTCAGGATGTCTAACGAATCGCAAATATTTCGCAAGTGACCAAGTTGTTTTGTAACATCGTTATATCGACGATTCGATTACCCCAACGGTCGCTCGCATCGCAAACCTAACCACCCCACACCACGCCACGCTCACTAAACCATGTGCAAACAAACTGCAACTGCCTACCCCAGACTCTGCAACTCTCATACGCCCATATGCCACGCTTCTGAGTGATCACGATTCCCACCCACCAGTACAATAGCGACTTGTACGAATACGGCGACATTTTATCACTGGAGTTCCGACCACTATTTTTAGTACCACACGGCCCCGATTCTGGCTAGATGGACGCTCAATCTGACGGGCCGCATCGCGCGGAGAGGCAGAATCTGCTGCCGCGACGGGCGGACGAGAAGCTTGACGCGAGGCAGAAAGGCATGACGCGGCGGGGGATGATCGCCGCCGTTTCGTACATGATATGCGCAGGTAGTTAGGGTTACGCTGCTGGTCATTCGAGCAATTTCGGATTGTTTCAGTAATTTGGAAAGATCGGGTACTTCGAATAATTTGATTAATTCTGATAATTATGTTTTTTTTTTATTCGAATAATTCATAAAATTCGAGTAGTTTGGATAATTCGGGTGTTTCGAATAAGAGGGGGGTATGTCAAACACTAGGTTAATCATGTCCAGCGATCCGTGTGTGACTGTCACGACAAAAGCGACTGTGTATCACACCCCCTTCCCGTTCCCCTTCTCCTTCCTCCTTTCTCCTTTCTCCTTTGCCTATGCGCTCAGTTCATCCCCTCCCTACAGTCACACTCCTTACGTTCAATACCCTGCTCTTTCCGCCATCAATTGCTGAGCGGATCTGTGTCTACCATACTCACTGTGGCTACCAAACTCCTTTCCATTTTCTCCGTTCTCCTTTGCCTATATGCTCATC